>JAMXBB010000009.1:81983494-82025351 GCA_024138015.1 Lumnitzera littorea
GTAAATACATGTAGGGTACACGTGAACATTCCTAAATATTATTTTGGTCATTCTAAAATTTTTAGTATACATATAATCTATCTCTACTAATTTATTAGTTATTATATTACACTTTTTGCCTTTTCGGTAATTAGCAGTTATTATACTTAAAATTTGAAAATTTTATAGTCTCCTATTTTACTACTTACTTTCTTAAATTTAAGTTTGCAGGGTCATTTTTACTGGTATTTTGTTAAATAGTTTATAATTTGGGTTTGATCGGATCCTTTAGCCGATCGCCCTAAACCTTGGGTTTTAAGCTTAAACCTATGATTACTTAGCTTGGCTTTAGGGTTTACACCGATGATGTAAGCTTTAAGGCCAATGACGTAGACTCCAAAGGCTGCCAATGTAAGTGTAGGCTGGCTGTATTGAATTCCAATCGTGCCATAGCCCATTTCAAGCTTCTTTGTTTGCGTAAAACTCCTCTAAATCATCCGAATTTCCACTTTGAATCCTCTAATTCCTAAAATGTCCAAATAAAAATAATTAGGTACTAATTCTTAATGATTTCTATAAAATCAATAATAATTCTATCTAATTTGCACATTAAAACATGAAAAATATGGCTTTATCACACCACCACAACTAGGTCCCCCTAGCCTCCAGCAACTGAGCCTAACCCACTTTGACCGCTGCTGTAGCCCTTAGCCTCATCTTTGAACCACCAATCAACGAACCCACAAGCTCACTACCACCACCAAGCAAAGCACCACTTTAGCCACATTTAGGAACAAGCCCACAATACCATGACACTTACAACACTTCAAAACACACAACCCAACCACCAATCAAACTCTAGCAACCTCTACATGGCCTAACTAAGGCCATCGCCACCTTCCCAATTTCAACCACCACCAAAATGAGCATCAAACATAGCAGCATTGATCCTATACCCCTATCTCCAATCCAAACCACATGAAACTAAGATTCCCCATGTGAAATTCCCCTCAAAACTAACCCCAATCAAGCCATCCACGAACCATTGCATCTTCTTCTTCTTTGCTATGTACATATGTAGTACGTAATCGGGTCGATTAACCTAACCCAACCTAAAGCCCATCTAACCTATACCTCAGTTCAATTCTACCTTAACCTGCATGCTTAATATTAGTTCAACTCTTGTATTTTTATTTATTTATTTACTTTTTGGCTATTTATTTCATTTTGAATTTAAATGTTAAAAAAAAGAAAGAAAAAAGGGAGAAAGAGAAAGAAAAAAGAAAGAAAAGAAAAATATATTTTTTTTTATTTTAGTTTAATAGAAATAGATAAAATAAAATAAGTAATAAATAAATAAGATAGTATATAATAATAATAATAATAAATAAATAAATAAATAGGTTAGCAAATGAACAAATCATCTTATCAATTAAAAAAAAAACCAATTTTCCAATAAAATAACAAAATAAACCAACCATTTTCAAAATTAGGACTGCTTTAGAATTTCCAAAAATAAAACCCAAATAAGGACCTTTTAAAAGAATTTCCTTAAATAAATTGAACCAGGTAAAAACGTAACAAATAAACTTAGATGTTCTTGCCCAATTCGTCTTTGAAATTTGAAGAATGTTTTTATTTGAATTATGAAAATAGTCAAGAACACATTAACGAATAAACTTAGATTTAAAGGAAATTGCTATAAGAATAGAATTTTGCAAATTTCATTCAAGTGTATTTAAAATTTTTTTTCCTTTTTCAAGTAAAAATTAATCCACGATTTAAGGAAATTAAGATGTGTTCTTTATCCCAATTTGCAATATGCTATGTGTACTTTCCAAAAACATAAAATTTGGGTTGATATCTCAAGATATGTAGTTAGAATACAGGTTGAAAGTATGGGGTGTGAAAGGGAAGTTTTCCTTTTTATTTTCTGCAAATCATAAATGATAAACAGGGAAAGAGGAAGAAGGAGGTACACATGCATCGTTTGTTAGGCACGTGATTCACATGCCCTACCTAGGCATATGGCATACACGCCATACTCAAAATCAAAGGGGCACATTGCTTGCATAAATAGGCTTTTGCTATTGTTGTTTTGGCCTAGATGGCTCCAACTAAATGAAGCCGATCTAAGCTACCCTATATATTTCTCTTCTCTTTTTTTTTTTTCCTTTCTTTTAATAAAACTAAACCTAGGTCCAACCAAAAGCTAACTTGAATTGGTCTCATAGGCACTAAAAAGAAATAATTTTGAAAACATACTTAATTTGATAAAATAAGAAGACTTATTTTGTACATTCTATCGAGACTAAAAAACAAACTTAATTTGAATGAAAAAGTAAAATTGCAAGGGGCAAAAACAAGATGCCTACATGGGTCAAAGAACAAAGAAGCAACAGCAGTTGGACCAACCTGGTGCGACAAGTTTTAATGGGTAAACCAGGGAAGTGATTATGGATTTATGTGATTTTGATTAATGATAGGGGTTTAGTAGAAGTGTTTTGATGTTAGGCAGCTATTTGGGGTGATTTAAGTTTGGATGAAGGTAGTGGTTCTTGTATGGGGTTGCTGTTGTGGGTTGCTTGTGGTGGTAGTCACTTAGGGTCATGGTTGATGTGGTTGTGCTATGGGTTGAGTGTGTAGTGTTCGTTGCATGTCTGATAGTGGTTGTGAAGGTGGTCGAGAGGGTAGTTTGCAGTAGAGGATGGTTCATGGGTTTGGTATGGATGTTAGGTCAAGTAAAGGAGAGTGGTTAAGGCTGTTAAGTCTCAGGTAAGGATGGTGTGGTCTAGGTCCCTACATTATAAGGTTACCCAAGGGTAGTTTGTTGATATCCAAGTTGTGTTGTCCTCCATCTAATCGCCTTAATGAAGTTACAACATTTATTATAGGAATTATAGGTTACATCTAGTATTCGTTGCGATGGTTATGGTGATGAGTGGTATTGTTGGGTGTTGGCAAGAGAGAAGGTCAGTCATTGCATCGTGGGTATTGTTGCTTTACTGTATAGTAGCTGTCATTGGTTGGTTGTGATAGTGAAGGGGGCTAAGTGCAATGTTGTGGTTCTATTATGTGTTTATGTCTGTATGGATGGGCCTGTAGAGATAGAAATCAAGCTACTAGCCCTTTAACCTGTAACCGAGCCCAAGAACTGGAAGGCTTGATGAGATGTATTCTTTTACTCTAACCGACTCTTGCCGAGGTTGAGTACTTCCTTATCGAGTCACTCCTTAATCCGTGTCAAATGACTGCTAATCTCTCGTAGATAGAATGCCAAGAAACGGATGGCCAAGACAACATCTAATCCTCCCTCACGCCTGACCACTTACTTAGCATCACCTTTGTCACCATGTCGAGAGAGAGACCCCGGACTACATAATCCATCCTTGCTTAGACAAGCTAGCCAGCTGTACTGTTTTATCCACATCTTCTAAGAACCTCACTAATATAGCATCCCCCCGTGTATAGGACCACATGTAGAATCTACCCCGCTAATTATTGCTTCTATAAATATCCATTTTTACCATTTTATATTGTTGTACATTATTACTTTAGGATAACCCCCATTTTGTCTTTTTCCTTTTAGGCAAGTTGCCTTAAATTCTTAGGTATAAATACCCTTTGTATTTGTAAGCTGTAGATAGATAGATCATCATTAATATACTTAAGTATTTTCTTCCTTGTGTAAACACACTGTTTACTCTTGACATCACTCTTATCCTAACCCTTGAGCAAGGCTAGGTGGCGAGTAACCTCACCAGACCAATTTGCGCGTCATATCAAATTGTGCCATGAGTCCTCGGAAGTTCCATTGGTGTATCATATCCTTTGGCAGTGTTAGTAGGTTTTGCTTACCTTTCATTCATCATTCATTCCTTTTGCACTTTCTTCCATTAGTTCTTTTAAGATTTCTGCAAGCTTAGACCCGTCTAATGACCAGCCTTGTTAGTCCTTGGTCACAATTCGCAACATCTTGGTATTAGAGCGGAGGTTTTATTTGAGTTGACGTATGTTTTTGAAGTTCAATTATACTCTATTTTCCATATGTAAAACAAAAGTAAGTTACTATGTTCATTTGAGCGTTGTGTTGTTGATTGTTAATTTCTTGAAGTGTTTGTTTGAGCTTTGAATTTGTGAGGAAAAATGACTAACTCAAGTATGAATGTTGGTACTGGTGATAACAGTGGAGTTGTTCACCATAGACGATAGTCTTAAGAAACTCCTAGAAGTACTAATAAGAGACTCGATGAGGTAGCTAACCTCTTGGTGGATTTAACCCGAGATGTTCATGCATTGTCTTGTAAACCCACTAAAGTCGTACAAAACACCCTACAAGTTGCTTAATCTATTAGAGGTTAGAACCCAATTCAACCCGTTCGAGGTAGAGGAGTAGGCGGACAAGTAAGGCAAAGAATAGATCTAAGAGAGCTTGATGAAGAGGATGAGGAAGAGTATTTTGAAGAAGAGTATGTACAAATCCGTAGAGCATCTGGCGATGTAAAGCTTTGGATTTTGAGTTTCAATGGATCTGAGAATGCTGATGAATATCCAAAATGGGAAGAGAAGGTAGAGCATGTGTTTAATTATTATTAGTACCAAGATTGTGAGAAAGTGAGAACTACTGTTGTTGAGTTCTCCAGATATGCCGTCATGTAGTGGAAGAACTTTCAAGTGATGAGAAGACAAGAAGGCTACCGAGAGATTAATACTTAGCTCGAGATGAAGAAAATACTCAGAAATAGATTCGTGCCAAAAACTTATCTTCAAGATATTTCCACTCGACTTCAGGAGCTGAGACAAGGAAGTCGAACTATTGACAAGTATGTTTAAGAGTTTCAAATGCTCAAGATCTGTTGCGAGGTGGAGGAACCACCAGCTATGTCAAGATTTGTTACTGGACTGAGAGGTGATATTCGGGACATTATGGAACTTCAACGATTCACCACAATGGATGAAGCTGTTAGGATCACCCAATGAGTGGAGAGGTAAAGAAAAGGCCGAGTGCCATTCAAAACTCCAATTAGCCAACCCAAATAGGGAAGTCACCAACCTCTGCCAAGTATCGAGCCAAGTAGAAGGGTTGATGTTTGAGCTAAGCAGAAAGGTTGATCTAATAATGAAGTGCTAACCCAAACATATGAGAAGGGGCAAGGATCTAGAAGGAAGACAAGCCAATTAAAATGTTTCAAATGCCAAGGGTTCGAAAATATGGCTGCTCAATGCCCGAACCAAAGAACAATAGTCTTAATGGGATATGTCTCAAAGCTAGAAGAGAGAGTACAGATGAGGAACCCGAGGAGGAGGAGGTTCCTACTAAGAAAGAAAATGCTGAGAAGAAGCTGATTGAGGATGATGTGTTTGCTGAGTACCTGGACAAGTTACTCGTGGTTTTCTGACGTACTATGAACGTAGAACCCTCGCAAGAGGAGGAGCAGAGAGAGAACTTGTTCCATACAACCTGTAAGTTGAATGATCAGGTGTGCACCATCATCGTGGATAGTAGAAGCTGCACCAATGTGGCATCAATAGATCTTATTTCAAAACCAAAGTTGCCGACTATTGCATATCCAAAGTCGTATAAGTTGCACTGGTTGAGTGAGAAATGAGTATTACATATCACCAGGAAAATACTACTACCAATCACTATTGGGAACTACTCTAACTAAATTCTATGCGACATACTACTTATGTGTGCTTCCTACGTGTTGCTAGGTAGACTATAGTTGTTCGATGGTAGAGTCATGGATGACAATAAAGGAGCACATACATGTTCGAGCAGGATGACTAGAAGATCATACTAAATCCAATGTCGTTGAGAGAAGTTCATAAGTTGCCGATGAAACTTGCTCGTAGAGCGAAGAAAGCTCTAGTGATGAATAGAGCTGAGCTCCAAGAGGTCATCAAAGTATATGAGCCAACCCTTATGCTAGTTAGGCAACCCTTAGAAATGAAGGAGTGGGGTAAACTACCCCAGGAAATCAAAGAGTTACTAGATAAGTATGCCGACTTATTCTCGAAACAGTTACTTGAAGGATTACCCCCAACCCAAGGCATCAAGCATTGCATTGACCTAATACCCAGTGCCACACTGCAGAATAAGCCTACCTATCATATGAATCCCGAACAAGCTTCGAAGCTCCAATGCCAAGTCTATGAGTTGCTCGAGAGAGGATACGTCAAAGAAAGTCTCAACTCCTGTGATGTACTGGTGTTTCTAGTATTGAAGAAGGATGAAACCTGGCGAATGTGTGTAGACAGCCAAGTCATGAACAAGATCATGATCAAATACAAGTATTCGATCCCGAGGCTAGAAGACATGTTGGATGAACTAAGTGGAGCCAAGATTTTCAATAAGATTAATCTTAAAGTTGGCTACCATCAAATCCACATGAAACTAGGGGACAAGTGGAAGACTACATTCAAGACTCGATATGAACTATACAAATGGATGGTCATGCCCTACGACTTGTCGAATGCCCCTCGGCTTGTCGAATGCCCCAAGTACTTTCATGATAATAATGAACCATGTGTTGAGACATCTCATAGGGAAGTGTGTCAAGGTGTACTTTAACGACATCCTGGTCTACGGCGCCCACATACTAAGTCAATGTGAACATCTCAAAGTAGTCCTGGATATTCTTTATGCCGAAAGACTATTCGGCAATCTAAAGAAGTGTTGCTTTTGCCAAGAGTAAGTGGTATTCTTGGGCTATATAATCGATAGAGGAATCTTGTGAGTTGATGATGAGAAGATCCGAGCAATTGTCAAGTAGCCGACTCCTATTACTTGTGTCAATGTGAGAAGTTTCCACGGACTAACTTCATTTTACAGAAAATTCATCAGGAATTTCAGTACCCTCGCCGCGCCACTTACTAAACTAACAAAGAAAAGCACCTATTTCTAATGGGGAGAAAGGGAGGAGAGGAGCTTTGTTGAGATAAAAGAAAGATTGACCTCTGCCCTGGTATTAGTTTAGCCTAACTTTGAGAAAATCTTTAAGTTAGAGTATGACACATTAAGCGTTGGAATAGGCATTGTCCTAATACAGGAAGGCTGACCAATTGCCTTACACAGTAAGAAGCTCTGAGGACCGCAGTTGAATTACTCTATTTATGACAAAGAACTTTTGGCACTAATCCAAGTACTACAAGTATGGCAACACTATTTACTTCTAAGAGAATTTGTCATATATACTAACCATGAATCATTAAGGTACCTCCAAAGTTAGACCAAGTTATTGAAGTGGCAAGCAAGATGAGTTGAATTCCTTGAAGGATTCAATTTTATAATAAAGTATAAGCAAGGAAAGAGCAACATAGTTGCAGATGCTCTTTCTAAGAGATATGTACATTCATCAAAACTGCAGACCAAATTGTTTGGGTTTACAATTATCAAAGAACAGTACTCTGAGGATCTACACTTCGGATCCATAATTTCACGATACGTCAATGTGAGGACAGTGGATGAGTATCATGTGGAGGATGGCTACTTGTTCCGAGGTGGAAAATTATGCATGCCGATTTGTTCACTAAGGGAGCTATTGATTAAGGAAGCCCACAATGGAGGACTCTTTAGACATTTTGGGGAAAAGAAGACCTATGAACTATTGAATGGCTGATTCTTTTGGTCGAGAATGAGGAGAGATGTGCATCAAGTTGTCGAAAGCTATACCAGGTGTAAGAAGGCCAAATGCCAAGCTGAGTAAGGAAAAGTAATGCCCTTACCTGTCTCAACAAGGCCGTAGACTAAATTGAGCATGGACTTTGTTCTCAGACTGCTACCAATTACCCGAGGCAAAGATTCTGTAATGGTCATTGTGGAAAGGTTTAGTAAGATGACGCACTTCATGCCCTGTACTGTTACTAACGACGCTTCGGCTATTACTTCTCTCTTCTTGCAGGAGATTGTGTGGATATAAAGCGTATCGAGAAGTGTAGTCTCCAACAAAGACCCAAAGTTCTTGAGCCATTTCTGGAGAACCTCGTGACATCAGCTAGGAACCAAATTACTCTTCAGTACCTCATGTCACCCCCAAACTAACGGCTAAACAGAGATGGTTAATCACACTTAGGGGTTACTATTCCAAGTTGCAGTAGGCAAGAACTTGGCTGATTGGGACATCGGCTTGCCAGTAATCGAGTTCACCTATAACTAAACAGTGCATAACACTACTAAGAAGACTCCCTCTAAGGTGGTTTATGGATTCAACCCCGAGTTGCCCCTCAACCATGCACCTATACTAGTACCAATGCAAAAGGACCTTAACGCCTCAGCTAGAGCACAATCTCTTCAACACATATATGACAAGGTCACTCGGCATATCAACCATGCTACTAGAAGAATGCAAGAGAAAACCAATGGTAGGATGGCTAAGTAATTCTAGTCAAGAGACTGGTTATGGCTATACCTCAGCAAGGAACGGTTCTCAGGTAAGAGGAAGAACAAATTCTCTACATGAGCTAAGGGACCCTTCAAAATCCTCTACAAGATCAATAACAACGCTTATAGGTTAGAGTTACCAGAGGATTATGGGGTTTCCAAAACCTTTAATATTATCGACCTCAGTCTATATCACCCTGACAGAGAACTAACTAAAGACCATTTGTGATAGGGATCAAAGACCGATTACACGCTCCCAAGCTCGAAGGCTCTCTTAGGTGGTTCATTGAGCTGTCTGAGGGGAGTTAAGCACTGAGGAGTAGTGCTTACCCCAGTCCAATCCATCAAGCTACTTCACTCTCCATGCCATCCAAGGTGTTACCGAGGTAACCAGCTGACATACGGAACTGAACCCTCTGCTATGCATTAGTCCAAGTGCCAAATTAGGATACAACAATCTCCACGATGCCAAGGCCAAGCTGATAATTGTCAGGAGCTGACCATCTAAGGCCGACCTAAATATGAGCTGTTCCTAAGCTAAACCCAGTCTTGCCCCAGCAATTAAGGTACTAAACTTCCGACGTCGAACATACCCGAACAAAGGTCCATTCCCACTCAGCTCACTATACTGTCAAAATCGCAGAGTAAAATACGTGTGCGTTGTCTTTTCTGACAACCATGTTGTCCTTTCTAACAAACGACGTTCACTGCATATGATTTCATATTTGCTTTATAAATTATTTTCCTTCTTTTTAGCAAATAAGGATCCATTTTTTGTAATTTTCTATAAAGTAGAACTTACACTAATAGGGAATCATAAATAAGTACATAATGTAATAGCCGCAACAGAGGAATATACGGAAGAATACATTGAACTTCTTACCTTCACTTAAACTAAGTATCATCCTACTTACTCTTGATCTACTCTTATCTAGCCCATTCGAGCATAGACTAGTGGCACGTGACCTCCGGCCACACTTATGCATCATATCAAATGTAACCTAAGCTCATGTAAGGCATTGGTGCATCATATCCATCGTCGGTGCATGGGAACCCCCTGCTCACCCTCAACTATCATTTACTTTTCAAGCCATCTTGCGGCTTAGACCTATTCTTTTGGTCATGCATGATGTTCATGTGTTTATCCACAAGTCTATATCATCTTGGTATTAAAGCCTGAGTACATTTGAGGCTGGATATTGCTACTATGTTCTTTTGATAGTTTGTCACTGCTTTCATATGATAGAGGTTTTATTGTTCACATTGGGGTTTAGTAAATGAGTAGTGTTTTGTACTTTGTTTTTCCCCTATTTTTGATACACAAAATAGAGTATGATTGACTGTTCATTTGATTATTGTTGTGAAGTAACCCTCAATGTTAGACTCAAGTGTTCAAGGAACTTTAGGAAACCAAGAAAGTAGTACTCGACATGGCCAAGGACAAAAGGGAAGCTTCACACCTTAGTCAATGGATGATTGATTGGACAGGCTTACCAATTTGGTAACTAGTTTGGTGACTATTATATAAGAAGACAGACAACAAGCTAGAAATAGCCCCACTAGAGAATGTGAGCAGCAGTAGTAAGGTAATGGTTAATTTGGTCAAGTTAATGCCCTAGCTCATCCACTTCGAGCTGAAGGAATTAGTAAGGATGCTTAATGAAGGCTAGCACTTGAAGAGATCGAGGAGGAAGTAGAAGGAGATGACAAGGGAGAGGAGTATTACGAGCCTGAGGAAAGAAATGCACGAACCCCTAGAGTTGAAGGATTGAGGATGCGTATTCCAAGTTTCTCTAGTAGTGGTTATGCCGAGGACTACCTAAATTGGGTAGATAAGATTAAAAAGCAACTTGAATGCTATGAAGTGCCCAATAATGTGAAAATTAGATTTGTTGTATTGGAGTTCACTAGTTATGCTGCCTTATGGTAGAAGAACTTGCAAGCTACTAAGCGAAGGGAAGGAGAGCAAGAGATTAAGAGTCGGGATGATATGGAGAGAGTCATGCGAAGAAGGTTTTTGCTAAGCTATTATCTACAGGATGCCTTCAAGAGACTACAAGAACTACGACAAGAAGGATCAAGTGTGGACGCTTATGTTAAAGAATTCCAAATGCTAATAATCCGATGAGAAGTCATAGAGCCCGAAGACCAAACTGTGTCTCAATTCATTGGCGAATTGAAGTATGAGATTGGAGATGTTGTGGAAATACTGGACGTTAGAACACTTAATGATGCAATCTGAGCTGCATAGAGGATAGAAAGGCACCAAACAAGAAGATTTTGACCATTTGTCAACCCTCCTGGCGATAACCGACCTGTTCCAAGCAAACCTGTACAAACGGAACCAAGCAAGGCTAACGAGACCTAACTTGCTTAGACTACCCGAGTTGAGGAGAAGGAACCCTTAAGGAAGTTTAAGAAGGGCTAAAGTTCAAGGAGGAAGATGAGTGAGATTAAGTGTTTCAAATGCTAAGGATTTGAACACATGGTCGCTTAGTGCCCGAATAGGCGAACAATAGTGATCAGAGGTGCGGTACTGACTGTTGAGGTCAACATTACTACTGAAGAAGTGGAGGAGTTGAAAGAAGATGGACAGACTGAGCTATTCGATGAAGAAGTCATCTATAATGAGGAAGGGAACTTCATGCCAACCGCTCTAATGTTAAGGAAGACAATGAGTGTTAGTCCTGTGCTTAAAGACAAGCAAAGAGAAAATCTCTTCCATATTGGGTGCAGGGTGAATGAATCATTATGTGCGTTGATCATTGATAGTAGGAGCTACAATAATGCAACCTCTGCATTTATGGTCCAACAATTGAAATTGTCGACCATGCCCTACCCGAAACCTTACAAGCTTCATTGGCTCAGTGATAAGGGAATGTTACAAGTGAACAAATAGGTATTTATGTCGATTTGTATTAGCAAGTATCGAGATGAAGTACTTTGTGATGTGCTACCCATGAGTGTTTCCCACCTTCTACTTAGGCGACCATGGATATTTGATCGAGCAGTTATATATGATGGCAAGAGGAACACATGTTCTATGGAGCATGAAGGAAGAAGGTTGAAATTGAGTCCCATGACTGCCAAGCAGGTAAAAGTCATGTAGTCCCAACTTAGCCGAACCATGAAGAAAGAGGCTTTGGTATTGACCCGATTCAAGCTAAAAAGAGAAATGGAGTTGGAGGGACTGACCTATCTACTTGTCAGGAGGCTTTTGGAGATGAGACTCGAGGAGAAAGAGCTACCGATCGAAGTAAAAACCCTATAGAAGGAATTTTCCGATCAATTTCCGGAAGAGCTAATGAATAGCCTACCCCAATATGAGGGATTGAGCGTGCAATTAACCTACAACCAAGAGCCACACTGCCAAATTAGCCTACTTATAGGCTGAACCTCGAACAGGTTACCAAGTTGTAGAGGCAAGTAGACGACCTTATGGAGAAAGGGTATGTACGTGAGTCCCTTAGCCCCTGTGTCGTTCCAGCCTTATTAGTGCCAAAAAAGGATGGTTCTTGGAGAATGTATGTGGATAGCCGAGCGATCAATCGAATTACCATCAAGTACAAGTATCCCATATCTAGGCTCGATGATATGCTAGATGAGTTAAGTGGAGCAAGAGCATTCTCTAAGATTGACCTCAAATTTAGGTGCCATTAGATTCGAATGTGTGATGGCGGTGAGTGGAAGACCGCCTTCAAGACATGACATAGTTTATATGAATTGCTTATAATGCTATTTGGACTGTCTAATGCATCGAGCACATTCATACAACTTATGAATCATGTGCTTTGAGAATTACTAGGAAGGTTTGTCGTGGTTTACTTTATTGACATTCTAGTGTATAGTCTCGACCCAGAGAATCACCGAAAGCATCTCCAACGAGTGCTTGCAAAACTCCGAGCTAAATAGCTCTATGCCAATCTAAAGAAGTGCAACTTTTGCCATCCCAAGGTAATCTTCTTAAGTTTTGTTATGAGTGGAGGTGGTATTCGAGTTGATGAAGAAAAGATAAAAGCAATCATAGAATGGCCCGAGCTGACCTATTCTATCGATGTGAGAAGTTTCCACGGCCTAACGTCATTCTATAACCAATTCATCAAGAACTTCAGTGCGATTGTGGCCCCAATAACTAAACTCTCAAAGAAGAATGTTGAATCCAGATGGGGTGAAAAAGAGAGGAGGAGTTTTGAGGATGTGAAGGAGAAGCAAACTACAGCCCCCGTCTTAGCTCTGTCGAGCTTTGATAAGGTATTTGAAATAGAGTATGATGCGTCCAAACTAAGCATATGTACTGTGCTGATGCAGGAAGGCCAACCTATTGCTTACTTCAGCAAGAAACTTCGAAGAGCCACACTTAACTATTTTGTTTATGATAAGGAGTTCTACTCCTTAATCTAAGCCCTAACAGTATGGCAATACCATCTATTACCTAAGGAATTTTTGATTTACACTGATCATGAATCCTTGAGATATCTAAAGAGCTAACCAAAGTTCTTCTAAAGGCAAGCCAAGTAGGTTGAGTTCATGGAGGGTTTTTCTTATGTTGTAAAATACAAAAACAAAAAGAACAATATAGTGGCTAACACCCTATCTAGACAGCATACCCTCCTAACCAAGCTGCAGACAAGGATACTTGGTTTTTCAAACATAAAAAATTTGTATGCTAAAGACCCATACTTTAGTCTTATCTACGCCCATTTTGAGGAAGGACAGACGTTGGATAACTATCACAAGGAGGACGGATACTTATTTAGGAAGAGAAGGCTATGTATCTCAACCTATTCCATACGAGAACTGCTATTGCGCGAGGTGTATGGAGGAGGATTAACAGGACACTTTGGCCAGCGAACTTATGAGGTATTATCCTCCAGATTCTTTTGGCTAAGGATGAAGAGAGATGTCTAATCTACGCTGGAAAGTGTGCGACTTACCAAAAAGTAAAGAGTCAAGCCAAGCAAGGACACTACCAAACCTTACCAATCCTGACCAAACCATGGGCTGAGCTGAGTATAGACTTCATGTTAAGATTACCGAAGATGTCTTGAAGGAAGGACTCTATTAGGGTAGTTATGGATCGATTTAGCAAGATGGCACATTTCGTGCCCTATTGCAAAACTAATGATGCTTCGGCTATCTCTTTTCTTTTCTTGCAAGAAGTAATCAAGCTACATGGAATTCCTAGGACCATTGTTTCAAACCAAGACCCTAAGTTCATAAGCCACTTTTAGAGGATATTACGGAGGCAAATGGGAACTAAGCTATTGTACAACACGTCTTGCCACCCACAAACCAAAGTTGTCAACAGAATCGTAGGAACTTTGTAGTGGGTTACTTCCAGATGAAACACAGCTAACTGGGATCTATACTTATCAATCATTGAGTTCACATACAACAAGACCGCCCATAGTGTAACAAGCATGTCCCCATTCGAGGTTGCTTATGGGTTTAACCCCAACCTACCATTGGACCAAGCACCCCAACTAATGCTTGATGATGACCGACCAGCCATTAAAAGAGTTGGGCCCATCAAAGCTATGCACTAAAAGGTTGTAGAGTAATTGGGATGAGCTAACATTAAGCTTGAGAAGTTAAGCCAAGGACGTAGGAAGAGAGAATTTTAACCAGGCGAGTTGGTTTAGATACACCTCAGTAAGGAACAATTCCTAAAATTGAGAAAGAGCAAGTTGTCTCCTAGGGCCAACGGATCATTCAAAGTGTTTGAAAAGATCAACCCTAATGCCTATAGAATTGAATTGCCTAAAGGATATGGGGTCTCTGACTCCTTCAACATTGCTGACCTCCAACCTTATACTCCTGAGGACGAGCAACTTAAAGCTGAGCCAAATTTGATCCCAAATCTCAAACAACATGGAGGGGATGATAAGGATCAAGGATCGATTACATGCTCCCAAGTCCAAAGGCTCTCTCAAGTGGTTCACTGAGCTATCTGAGGTGAGCTAAGCACCAAGAAGCAGTGTTTGCCCTAGTTTGATCTTATAGACTTCACAAATTTAACCTTCTAAACATGGTGTCGGACTTGAGTATCGTAAATATTTCCTTAAGTCGACAAAACCACATAAAATGAAAACCAACTAAAATTTTAAACTCGAAACTTAAAATGAACTTAAAAGGCCCTATTATACTATTTGGAAACCCTAATCATGCAAGAAAACCCCAATCCCTACATATGCATACTTTTAGAAATGTAAACCTAAACTCAATAGAAACTGTAAATATCAAACCGTAAAATTTTCTTTAAAACTCTATAAAACTATCCCGGTGCTTGAAAATCCATAAATTAATAAAATTATCATTAATTTTTTTTTTTTATGGAATCATATGAAAACCGATAATGAACAAATTAAGGATGATTTCAAGTAATAATAAACAGCAAAACTAACCTAGCTAAAAGAATAAATTAATAAATTTACAAAATTTATTTTACTTGTATATCTAAGTAGCCGCACAATATGTATATATATATATATATATAAATATATTACTAATCAATTTCCTTCTCTTTTCTTAATCTATCGTATATATATATGTTGCATGATAAAGCAATAATCCTAAATAATTAAGACAATTGTACCTTAAGCTCCTAAGTGTAAGTCAATTACTCCCGAATTGGTGAAAAATCTTAAAACATGCTTAAACTCACTTGAACCCTAAAACCTAGGATAATTAGGGACTTATGACCCTAAATAAATAATTAAAAATATAATTTGAATAAATTTTATTTAACTCTAGAAAATTCTAAAATTTCTTAAAAAGCAAATCAAAACCTATAAATTAATCTGAGAACCAAACTCTAAAAGAATTACACATAAGATAATTCCCTTATCTTCACTTATAAGCCATGTTTGTAAACTCTACCTTTTAACGAGCTTGTGAATCAACCAAGAGTACTTTTTGAATGTTTCTAAGGATCAACTAAACTAAAAATTTAAGTTTACATTTAAAAACAAATTTAATTTTCTAATTCGAAACCTTATTATCTATAAAACTTAAATACGAGAATCACGGACTCTGAAGTCACTCAAAACTCAAAACCTAAAACCCTAAAACAATTAAGGACTTGTAACTCTAAGCGGCTAATTAAGAATTTAATTTGAATAATTTTATTCAACTCTAGAAATTTTTATAATTTTATAAGAATTAAATCATAACTTACAAATCAATTTAAGAAACAAACTCCAAAAGAATTTCATATAAGACAATCTCCTTATCTTCATGCATAAAACTTGTGCACATGAATAAGTAAACCAACTAATCATCCTAAATAACTTATCAATTAAGAGTTAGAATCATTTATCAATTGATAACTTATCAAAAACCAGTGATAAGACATTTCCTTTATCACACCACAACTTATACTACATGTGGACAAGTTATCACATTATTTTATGTGTTCAACTTTTAATTAAGTAACAAGACAACTCCATGCCCTATTTGCTCCCTACTTGGCCAATTGGAAAAGAAGGAAAAGAGAGGACATGCCTTGTCATTTGTCCATCACTTAAATATCTTACACATCTATTATTCACCCCTTAATGCTTACATCATCTAGTCTTATAAAAAAGTTGGCATTTGTGCGTACTAAAAGACAACCAATTAAATCTTCTTGAACACACTTCTCCTCACATTCAAAAATCAGCCACTCTCTCTCTCTTTCACTCTCATTTTCACTTCCTTTTCTCTCACTTTAAACATAAATCAAAAGAAGAAATCTAACCCCACAAAATCTCAACATTGCTGCCACTATTTTTGCTTCTATACTCATGGAACCAAGCTTTATTTTGTACCCTCTATTTGTCAACTTCAAAAACCACATTTAGGAACTTTAAAATATCCTCAAAGCCTTACTTCAAAGATCAAGACTCTAGTTTCCAAAGGAGCTTGCAAGAAGGAGGAAAAACAAGGAACATAAGAGGATACTTAGTTGCACAACCATAATTTCTACGCTTTTAAGACGGGTAAGTTGTTTTTTTTTTTTTGTTAAAGTAACCTAATATGCCATGTTAGGAGACCATGATTTCTTGAGAATATGAGCATGATCATAAGATGATAAAATAGCTAGACCACCTTAAGAAATAAGCTTATAAACCCCTTTACATGAAAGTTGAAATATAAGCATGCTAAGTTGGTATTATGTAAAAATATATGTTTAACACTTAGAATGGAAGATTTTAAGTTAAGAAGATCATGAAATATATACATGAATAAGGACACATCATGCTGGACGTAGAGTGTATGTGAGTCATTTAGATGCTATTTCCACTTTTATTAAGTTAAAGATGTTTAAACCTAGCCTTAGGTAAAGGAAAATCCACTACATGAAGCTTTTATTAAAAAAACCAACTTTGTAAGATATGAACAATGATATGGAAGTTGTGATAATTATGAGATCTACTATTTTCATATAAAGTATAAGCTAAGTAATCATCTCATGGAAGAGAGGTTAAGTCAAGATTTGAATATAAGTAGCTTAGATTTATGATCTAACACCTAAATTTAAGGAAATGATAAAACAAGTTGAGAAATCAAGTGAGTGCCCCTTGGATTCTTCATGGCCAAATCTAGAACCACAATAAAAGTCACTTAGAAATATGATAAAACCAATTAAACAAAGTGAAAAGACCAACCAAGGCAAGTACGATAAGTATATAAAGCCTAAAACTCAAAACTGAGCCTAAAACTCTCAAAACGAGCCTAGAACTCTAAGTTGAGCCTTCATTAAAATTCTAACTAGCACTTTAAAATATTAAGAAAGATTGTTTTGAAGCCCATAAGAAGTTTACCTAAGACTCCATAATCCCAACAAAGTTACTAACTTTAGTTTGAACAAAAAATAAGCCCATTTGACAACTTAAGCCCACATAAAAGCCCAAGAAGTTGTTGTTAGCACCAACAGTGTAAACCAAAATTGGAAATTTGACCTTAAGGAGTATTTTAAGTTTAGAATAAAGTCCTAACCCCAAGCCCAAAGAATTTCCCAAGTTATCAAAAAGCCCGTAAACCAAACAAAGCCTAAAAGCACTCCAAATCATGAGAATCGCTACTATTTTGACCTATGAGCAATTTTTTATGCCTCATCATGAAAATCTAACCTCACCACATTAAAGTATACTGAAAAATGATGATGATTGACTATAAGATCCTAAAAATCAGATTTAAAACGAAAAAGTTATACATGATTAAACTTTAAGTAAAAACTAGGAAAAATATAAAACCAAGTCAAAAGTATAACTAAAAGGGTTTTAGTTTAGTTTTCCAAATTCTATTTCAAATCCTTATAGTATTATATTTGTGATGTCTAGGGGACCCGGCTTTTAGGAGGCAACCTATCTCGAATTATTTTGATTGATCCGCATAGTTAAATGAGTAAATTCCTGATGACTCTTTACTTGATTTCACTTATAGAATAGATGCATCTAAACTTATATATATATATATTTGGATGCTTGTGGGATATGAGAAATGCATGTGTATGAATTTGTGAATGAATGCTATGGCTTGTTTATTATTTAATAATGGGAATTGTTTGTGATAATTTAAACATGTGATTGTATGGAATGAAATTGTTTGATCACTTAGAAAATCGGGTTAATCACTTATACGATTAAGAAATTAAATGGATCATACATTCCTCATAATTGTATTTGGATAACACCGACTGCCGCTTCACGTAGAAGATGGGAAGGGACTCACAAGAAGAGAGCCTCCTGCAAGATTGGGCACTAGTTATGTCATCATTTTTATTGAGTCTCTGTCCTAAGTTGACGGGTTTATTAGGCGTCGGAAGACGCCAACAGTCGGCGAGGGGCCATGTCTTGTGGCTTCTGCTTAAGGCATATGTTTGTGAACTACGGGGACCACTACACTGCTAGACTTGGGATTTTGAAAATACGATTTGTTGTTTGGAAAGAAAGTATATTATATACAATCTACATATATATATATATATATATATGGTTTTGTTTTGACTTAAGTACAATAGTGCAAATGAATTAAAACCCAAGGTCTAAAACCTGGATTTTAGTTTGGGTTGGTTAATTATCTCCAAACCCTAACTATAAAGGGTGTAATTCTGAGTCATATGCAGTTCCTAGGCCATTGCATGCGTTGTTTAGCATACTGATTATTCATGCATTCATATGATTATGCATCTAATAAATTTCTATCATACGGTATTGATGAGGGTATTTATCTTACTAAACATAAGCTTATACCCCAATAGTTCTTTTCCTTACAGGTTGATCAATAGTTGGGACAAGGATAAGAACCGAACGTAGAGTGCTACCATTGAATAAGTATGATGAAAAGCTTGTGTAGTTAATTTGAAATGCTCCGAAAAATGACTAATATCTCAATTAAGTTTAGTATCTTTGGTAAGTTTAGAAATTTCTAGAATTGTCTATCTTATTTCACTATTTTAGTAGGGGATATCGATTCTCTACGGTTCTGAGGAACTATGGAATAATGGATATCCGTAGTTATTTATACTGTACAATGAGTCAATGAACTAAAATTGAAAACCCTAGCGATTAATTATTTAAAGTCTTGCAATCTCTAACTCGCAAGGTAATTTTCTTATCATGTGTGCATACGTGATATGAAAATTCTAGACAATACTACTAGGCGCACACCCCCCCCCCCCCCCCCCTAGGGTCCTTATAAATCTATTGAGCTACTTCGCTCTCTACGCCATCTAAGGTGTTGCTAAGGTGACCAACCGACGTACATAATTGAATCCTCCGCTATGCACTAGTCTAAGCACCAAATCAAGATACAGTAATCTCCACGATGCCGAGGTTGAGCTAACAATTGTCATGAGCCAACCATCTAAGGTCGACCCGAGTGTGAGCCGTTCCTAAGCTAACCCTAGTCTTGCCCTAGCAATCAGGTGCCGAACTTCTAACACCAAACATACCCGAACAGAAGCCCACTCTTGCTTGGCTCACTATACTATTAGAATAGTAGAGTAAAATGCACAACGCGCGCACGTTGTCTTTTCTAACAACTGTAATATCCTTTCTGACAAAAGATGTTCGCTGAGCACAATTTCGTATTTTCTTTCTAAATTATTTTCCTTCTTTTTAGCAAATAGGGATCCATTTTTGTAATTTTGTATAACATAGAAATTACCCTAACAGGGAACTATAAATAAGCACATAATGTAATAGCCGCAACGAAAGAATATACAAAAGAATACACTGAACTTCTTAACCTCACTTAAACTAAGTGTCATCCTATTTACTCTTGAGCTACTTTTATCTAACTCATTCGAGCATGGACTAGTGGCAAGTGACCTCCAGCCATATTTGTGCATCATTTCAAGTGTAATCTAAGCTCGTATGAGGCATTGGTGCATCATATTCATCGTCGATGCACAAGAACCCCCTGCTCACCCTCAACTATCATGTACTTTTCAAGCCATCTTGCAGCTTGGACCCATCCTTTTGGTTACAGGTGATAAGGGGTTCGTGTGTTCATCCACAAGTCTGTATCAATTCAGATTTGATCTTAAATCCAAATCAACTCAGAGGGAATGATGGGAATTGAGCTACTGGCCCTTTAACCCACAGTTGAGCCCGAGGACTGGAAGGCTTAACGAGACGTATTCTTCTACTCCGGCTGACTTCTACCAAGGTTGAGTACTTCCTTACCAAGTTACTCCTTAATCCATGTCGAATGACTACCAATCTCTCGCAAATAGAATGCCAAGAAATAGATGGCTAAGACAACATCCAATCCTCCCTCATGCCTAACCACTTACTTGGCATCACCCTTACAGCCATGCCGAGAGAAAGACCCTGGACTACATAATCCATCCTTGCTCAGATAAGCTTGCCGGCCATACTATTTTGTTTACATCTTCTAATAACCTCACCAATACAGCATCCGCACGTATATAGGATCACGTATAGAATCCGCCCCATTAATTATTTCTTCTATGAATATTCATTTTTACCATTTTGTATTATTGTACATTACTACTTTAGGATAACCCCTATTTTGTCTTTTCCCTTTTAGGCAAGTTGCCCCAAATTCTTAGATATAAATACTCTTCGTATTTATAAGCCACAAATAGACAAATCATCATTAATACACTTGAGTATTTTCTTCCTTACATAAACACACTATTTACTTTTGGCATCACTCTAATCCTAACCCTTAAGTAAGACTAAGTGGCAAGTAACCTTACTGAACCAATTTGTACATCATATCAAATTGTGCTATGAGTCCTCGAAAGTTCCATTGCTACGTCATATCATCTGGCACTATTCATGGGTTTTACTTATCTTTCATTTGTCACTCATTCCTTTTGTACTTTCTTCCATTAGTTCTTTCGAGCTTTTTGGAAGCTTGGACTTATCCAATGACCGCAACACTATAGTGTGTAATATTGATGTTATGGTCGAAGATGGAGTTAGGGATTAAGTATGTATGATTTTCCTACACCTTGATTCTATCATTTGAGCTTCTCTTATAGATTTTCAATTTGAAACTAGTTTGTAACTTGGATTAACTTACATTGGCTATGGAAGAGATTTGAATCCAAACTTGATTTTATCAAATCTCATTTTCATAAATATCTATGTAAATCTTTTTTATGTTGAGAATTTTTATTAATGATTTAATCATGCTCCAACTAAATCCGCAAACAAAAATAAAGATTTGATCCAGAGTAGTTGTCATCGGATCCTATTAGTTTTTCATTTCCCCTTACTTTCTTCTTATTTCTTGATTGATGGAAAGAGATACAAGAAAATAAATAAATAAATAAAAGGTCACATGCCAAGCACATGACTGTATCTAGACCCTCTTATGCTTTCCCTAGTTTTGAACCTATGATCTCTAATTCACATGCATGCATGACAACTAACTAAACTATTGCTCGTTTCTTAATATTTTAGGCACTTAAAATATATATGAGCTTTCAAAATTGGGCCCATAATTAAATTTATCTTGTAAACCTAAGCCCAATTCATCTCAACTTATTTTAAAATAACCCAAACACATTCAAATAATCCAAAATATACATGCTAAAGATTTTTCAACACAAATTCAATTTAATAAATTCTAAATCTTATTTTTCTATTCGTCCAGTTAAAATTATCTAAAACTCAAATTTTAAATTGAACAAAAGGCGACTGACACAAATTCAAAATTTTACCGTACTTTTCTCAAAAATATTTTTTCTAAATTTTTAAAGACTCAAAATTTATTAAATTATATGTATATTTTCAACTATTGTTTGATCCGACCGAAAATAACAAATTAACTTGACTTGGACACTTTGTATTTTTTTCAATTTTTTAGTTTTTTTTTTTTCAATTATTTTAGATTTTCTGTAAACTTGGCCTAAAAGAAATAAATGAAAAAAAAAGGGCAAAAATGGGAGGTCTATGCTCATGACTTGGAATTAAAGAAGGAGATTATGGATGAAGAACATATTACTGGCTATACTTTACATTTTGATGGAAATAAAATGTATTGTGACTTGAAAACACTATTTTGGTGGAAGGGCAAGAAAAAGGACGTAGCACAATACATGGTAGGATGTACTACTGATCAATAAGTGAAGAACACTAAAGACCCAGCAATTTGTTGCAACCTCTAGAAGTACCCCAGTGGAAATGGGATCATATCACTTTAGACTTTATAACAAGTTTTCCAACGACAAGAGTAGGTCATGATTCAATTTGGGTTGTTGTTGATAGATTGACTAAGTGTGCTCATTTCTTGCATTATTGAATGAGTGATTTTATGGAGAAATTACCTACAGTATAAGTACAGGAGATTATTAGGTTGTATGGTGTACAGAAAAGTATCGTTTCAAATAAAAATAGCCACTTTGTATCAAAGTTTTGGGAAAGTGTACACCAATCCTTAGGTACTAAACTATAATTTAATACAACTTACTATCCATAAACAGGTGGTTAATTAGAAAGAATGATTCAAATATTAGAAGACATGTTGAGAGGTTGTGTATTAGATTTTAGAGATGATTGGGACTGACACTTACCATTACCAAAGTTTGCTTATAACAATACCTATTAAGTGACTATATAGATGTCTTCATACGAAGCTTTATATGGAAGAAAATATCGATCACCACTATATTAGGAAAGTGATAAGCATATGATAATAGGGTTATATATGATCCATTAGATGAATGAAAAGGTGAAGGTGATACGATAGAGGATGAAAGTAGCGCAAGATTGTTATAAGAGTTAAGTAGATATGACATAGAAACTTGTAAGGTTCGAAGTAGGAGAACATGTATATGTCAAGATAAGTTCATTGAGAGGATGCAAATTATTCAACGCCACAAGAAAACTAAACCTTCGATATACTGGATCTTTTGAAGTATTGGAAAGAGTAGGGAATGTAGCATACTAGATTGCTTTACCTCTAAGCTTGTTCAGATATCACAATGTATTTCATGTATCAATGTTATGGAGATTTGTGAAGAATTCAAAGGCAATAATAGAGCTAAAGCTAGTAGATTTTCAGAAATATTACGGTTAAGGAGAAACCAATCAAAATACTAGATACCCGGATTCATAAGTTAAGAAATTATGAAGGAGACTATGGGAAGGTTCAATAAGGTAGTAGCCTGGAAGCAGAAGCAATGTAAGAACCAAAGGCTGTAATGGAAAAACATTATCTATAACTCTTTTGAAGGATAGATGAGTAAATATCGTACCACATGGACTTAACTAGATACTTACTATGTTTTGGTTGCATTGGAAGTTTTGAAGACAAAATTTTTTTTAAGAGAGTTGGAAATGTAAGCTTAATTAGGTTTCGAGCAGTCAATTTAGGGCATTAGTGAAGGTATCTTGATAGAGCCAAGAGTTTACAAGTAGGTTAGGATCATTAGTCAAAGGGATCCTGTATGCATAGATCATGAAAATATAATTAAATAATAAAAATATAGCTAAAATAACTAATTATAATATACTATTCTATTTTTATTAGAATTGCATTGAATAGGCATTGATAGTTAACAGATTTTGATAGATAAATTATATAAGTAATAAAATTATTAAATGACATGAAATAATATATAGGAAACATGTATACAGATCGAGTATAATCACTATGAACAAATATATACTCATAATTACTTAAAATACCCGAATATATGTAAAATATGACAAAATAACTAAGGAAAATAATAAAAAAATATATACTAAAAAAAAAAAAACAACTTAAGGCAATAGGAAAGATAGTAGAAAGGGGCATGACATACTAGTGATAGTTATTTAGGTGAGCAATTAAGATAATGACATGTTGAACTTAAGTAGATCTAAGTGGTGAGGAGAGAGAAAATCCCATAACACCCCAAAACTGCTTTGTAAAATATGGAAAACCTCTCCAAAATTTTCTTAAGGCAAAGAGGGATTCAAGAAAAATATGGAAGAATTTAAAAGTTAAGTAGGAAAATTTAGGGGAAATTATCAACAAATTGGTGCAAATTTGAGTGGCAAAGTGTTTTAGGTTACAAGTGACTATTGGGAGTGAGCCAACACCACCATCATAAGGAAACCCCCACATCTAGGGCTATTGACAATAAGGAGCTAGTCACTAGTAGCCAATGTTGTAAATTCCAATGAGTGTTCGGTTTCTTTGAAATTTTTAAAAATTAATTAAAAAAATATAAACCAATGCTCAAAAATTATGAAACTAGGTTTTCCTTAGTATTTTTATATGTAGAATCTAGGGAAAATATTATTTTATTTAAATTTAGTAAACATAACTATGTCCTTAAGAAATCACAAAACCAAGATAGATTTCGATATTATTTTAAAATACCTTAATAATGTAGTTTTGAGCTCTAAATTTTTTTGCAAAATAACCATTATTGATACTATAATGCAATGTAAAGTTTTTCATCAAAACTATTTTCTATGATTTTCATAATTTTTAAGCCCATAAATTATAGTTGAATTGATATTTTTAATAAAATCATTGGTTTTGTCCTTAAGGACCTTAGTTTGGATTCTAAATCAAACTAACTAGTGATGTAATTTATTGAAGATTTGCGATGTTGGGTTGAGTTTCACAACTAGAAGTTATCATGTAATTTACATGAGTAAGGAGTTAAATGGAGTTTTGTGGAGTAATGGGATAGTTTCGAAATGAATGTAATGTTAATGAAGTTCGTTTAATTAGAATTGAAGTGGTGTATGAGCAAATCAAACAAATGTAAGGAGTTTGGAGAGGGTTAGAAGATAACTTAAAGGATTTTATTAAGTAAATATCTTATTAGTTACCTACTCAAAAGCTAAGTTAAAGGGAATTTTTATGAGAATTGTAATAAAGAGAACCTTAGAGACTAAGTCAGACGATATATTCTTAAGGATTTAAAAGTTAGTTAAACTCAAAGGGTAAATTAGAAGGTATCTTGCTAAGAGATTTAGAATGGAGTGTGACTCAAAACATAAAATCGGTATAAAATTTAATCTCAATATTAGAGAATGACTCAAAGGGTTCCCTATTAAGAAATATTACAGTCACTGTAGCTCAAAACTTAACTAAGAGGGTAATATAGATTAAATTATTTATAATCAACTTTGAAATCACAACATCTAAGTATAAATAACTTGTAAAACCAATGAAAAAACAACTTTATTGATATAAAATGAATCAATTATTATTGCTTTATGACTCAAACATGGACTAAAGTTAATCAATCGAATATGTATAAGGATAATTGAAGATTTCAAAATGATCAAAGGTTGTGAGTAACTAAACTTTAAGTAAGTTGGGTTTGATGTTTCATAGCATATTGGGATACCATATCAAAGTACTTAGAGACTTTAGAGTGCAATTGTTTATGGTTGTAATTAGCTTTCTGTGTATATGCTAAATGTGTGGTTGAAAGACTAAATTGTAGATTGGGAATTGAACTCCATGGTATGTAGTCTTAGATGAATTTGTATTAATTGGCTTGCCTTGAGAATCAATTAATTACCCTTAATTGAAACAAACTAAAATTCAACCTTTAACCTAACTTGTTATGCATGTAACCCACTAGAAAAAACGAGTTAGGATGTGAGACTAAATACTAACCCTTTTGATGAGGATAACTCAAATGATCCTTTCTTTGTCCTTAGTCAAACCAAGTAACAGGAAAGAAGATCATAACAAGGTTGGAGATAGTAGTTTGATGGTAGTTTTAGAAGGAGAGGATTCTCCATTACGGGAGCTTAGGTTTAGTTTGATTTAATTCACGTTAAAGCTCGTTAATCTGGGTTAGAGCGGATGTAATTTCTCTAACTTCACAATGAATCGATTAACATTATGTGATGTTCCATTTGGTTGACTATGTTGCATTTCATTAATGAGTGATAACTATGTTCGTGCTTGTTTTGTACTCTTCTATCTCTATCCTGCATATTGAACTAGTTCTCACATCCCTATTGAGTCATTTGTAGGTACCAAGTAAAGATTAAAGATGCAATGATATACTTACCCTTAAGTTAGTACACAACAGGCTAGGGAGTGTGGAGAAATCTAAAGATTGCTGGAACTTGATGACTCTTTCTATCTTTTATCCTTTTGAGAAAACTAACTAGGTCACACTAAGTGACTCACCAGTTTTTCAACTTTGATTTGTATATAAGTATTAGGAACTTATGGTTTTTATGATCTTTCTTCAAAAAACTATGGCTTATGGTGTAAATATTCTTATGGAAATACTATTTTAGTATTAAAAAGTGTATTACAAGTTTCTTTAAAAAAGCAATTTGAAAACAAGTACCACAAGTTTCATTGGTAACAGGTGCTTAATTAGACACTTCAAGGCGATTGAGTCAAATATACCTTATGTAGGTTATATTTATGATAACTGCTATGAGGTCAACTTTTTCATGACTGCACCTATTTAGGTCAAATATACCTTATGTAGTTTATATTTATGATAAAAAAAGGCAATTATTATAGCTAGGGCTTTTAGACTTAGTAAACTCACTACTAACTCATTTTCTAAAGGTTAAGGTTCTTTATTTTTTTCCTATTCAATTCTCCTTAATAGGATATAACAATTTTACTTGGGGTCTCATGAGGCAAATTCTTGGTGATCATGATCATGTGCTAAAGACTCTGTAATACAAAATCTATGGATGTTTTCAACATTGTGATCCTTTATTCCAAATTGTAGCCAACTTCAAACATGTTAGGTTGTAGTAAATGATTTAGGCTTTGGGATAGGTCAATGTGCTCTAAAATCCAAGAAATTCATACTTGTTCGCGAAACTTTACTTTCCTTTTTTTTTTTTCTAACCTTCCTCTCTTTTTTTTTTAAATTTATATTTTTCATTTTATTTTTATTTTCCTTTTTGTTGAATTCTTGAATTTTTCATTTTTTTTTTATTCTTTCTATTTTTTAAGAAACAATGATTAGCAAAACTTAGTTTATATTTTTACTAATTATATAAGCAAAAGACTGCTACTGCTTACAAAGGTGATGTTTATTTATAAAGGGGACAACTTGTAAGGTGATAACTAATTGCAGGATCAACTGGAGAGGGTTTTTTTTTTTCTTTTTTTAATCTTTTATTATTTTTTACCTTTATATAAAAGTATAGGTTAAAATTTAAAAAAAAAATTTGTGATTAGAATGCAATGCAAGGATCGACGACTAAGAAATTGATTGTCTCATAGTGAAAGTTATCATAAATTTGACAATGATTTTATTAACGTGCTTCGATTTCTACTTAGGAAAAAAAAAAAAGAATGAAACAATTTTCAATTTCAAGAAAACTTTATATACCTCCCGGTTTCTCATTAGTTAATGAAATGTAGTAGAGTGTTAGATTTTTATTACGTTCTCTTTTTTTTTTCATATTTATTTGTGTATCTTTGTCTTTGATTTTTTCATTACTCTTGCTTTTGCCCCAAGAAACTTTTGTAAGATAATCTTGCCATTGTTAATCGTATGTAATTGATGATGCAACTAGGTAGACATTATGGTTCTCTTCACATTCTTATGATTATGTCAAGGCATATGGTGGAAAGCCTATTCCACTTGATGTTTGTATACACTATGACAACCCAATAGCATCATAACGGCTCTCCTCCTAGGATTTTATGATAGCCCAAATCCAGCCACATTTAAGGCTCCGTCAGTTCAAAAAATCCTCCCTCATTTGTAGCAAAAATAACTAATTTATATTTAGAATGTATATTTTTTTATCTTATTTTCCTTGTCTTGTTCACTTAATATTATCCTTAATAAAGTTTGCAAACTGTCAAGCCTGAAATTTCATTCTTCCTAAATCTTTAATACATATATTAGGCCTACCCATTCAATATGAATTGGTTGACTAAAAACTAATGAATATAGGTTATAGAAAATAGATATACATGGTAGAGATGCTTAGAGGATGGTGATTCAAGCACGGTCATTTGGTTTTAAGAAGTGTGATTTTGAACTACCTTAATTTGAGCTGATTAAACTGTGGTTTTTATCAATCAATTGAGGGCCTTTTCTCCTTTTGTTTTCAGGTGCGCAATTGACTTTTAGCTTCAAGAACATTTGACTAACACAATGGACCTAATTTCTAGAGAGAAGTAAGGTTTTCATTAATTGGTTTCCAGACAAAGTAAGGATTTTGATTTGAATTGATGGGGGTAACAAATGCTCCCTAGGTGATTTAATTCAAACATGGGTCTTCCCACAATCACACACACATCTATCATTAGATTGGCAAACCTATCCCAATTATTGCATGCACCATTCACTTTTTGTGTTGATTTTAGGCCTAAACTCAATTTTGGGTTGATAACTGGCTTGATCCCAATAGTTTTTTAAAAATAAATTTCATACTCCAAGCAATAAATAATTCTATTATGCATATGTAAAAATAAAATTTCAAAACAGAATCAATTTAATAGAATTTAAGCGTAGGTTAATTTATGATTTGATTTGTACTAAAATTGATATTCATAAAAAAATAATTGATTTAAAACCCAAATGAGGTGTGTCAAGCCTGATTTTTCGTTTTCTTTTATTTAAAATTGATTTCTCATTTTCTGATTAATACTAAACTATAACCCATTTAATATTAATCATCGACTAAAGAAATTGAGAAATTCTGGCTTTTTATTGAAAATAATTTTTGGAGTCGTCACCCGACCGAAGTCGGGAAAAGAAAAAGAAACCGTAACTAATTGAGTAGATTAATTACGATTTGGCTACCGTTCTTTAATTTCAATTTGAATGAAAAAAACCAAAGTGTTCCAAGTTTGGGAGCTAACCTATTAAACCCTAACGGGTACCACTATCTATTTACTGAAATTATGATTATTCTTCTAATTGTAATATTTAAAATGAATAAAAACAAAAAAAAAAAATTAAGTTCTTACATATTTTATCGTCACCCCAAAGGTGCTTATGTACTCGCTAGCCGGGATTAGACGATCGTAGTTCTTTTGAAAAAATCTTTAGCGTGTTGATTGATTTTAATTTTTGAAAACCGACTAAGTTTACGTTATTATCAATTTAGTTTTTCATAAAAAAAAACTCCAAAAGGGTCCTAACTTTTTAGTATTCTTAAAAAGTTCTCTAAAACGTCCTAATTCTTGAAATAGGTTAATTATTATTTTTTCCTAAAAAAGAAAATAACTTTTTTAAATGAGAAATTCTAAAATAACCTAATGCTAAACTAAACTAATATATATAACGAACTACTAAAATAAAATAATTCCATATAATACGTTTATGTAAAAACTAATACTAAAACTCCTATATCGACATATTCACACATTATATTATATTTGACTAGTAAAATATACAGATCTATATATAATAGAAACTAATTTTAACGATCCCTAAACTAATATTCACATCCCTATTTAAATGACTACTATTAAATGACCATTTACTTAAATGTTTATCTAATCTACAATTAACCCGCTTTGAAGTAAACAGTTTGTAATTTAAATAGATCATTTACCTAAAAAAGTGAGGAAATATGTATATACACTATGTAGTTAAAGTTTACAATATTTCTCTGTAATATAATTTTTAGTTATTACATTATTCAGAAATGAAAAATAATTCTAAAATAAAAACTTAGACCTTAAAAATATGTGTTTATTTTTCAATGTTTTTCCTCACTCCTCAAGATCTAGTAGTTGCTAGCTTCAAAGTAGTTGTTTACCGCTTCTTAGCTAGCACCTGCACGACGTCTATAAGGATGTAAGCAACCATAGCTCAGTAAGTTAGGACGGAGGACTTAAAACTATACCATACACACAACAAGGTTTTCAATCACTTATTAGGTGCAATGCATATGCAAGCAAATGCCATTGCACGACGTTGTCCGGCCCATCGTAAGATTAGAGAAATTGCGCTCGCTCTAATCTGAGTTGAGGAGTTGCCATTAATGCAACAGCTCACGACCAAACCCAGGCTTGTGCAATAGAGACCTCGCTCCTCCCGCGACTACCTTCGAACCACTGACTTCACCCTTGTCTCAACTTCTTCTCCTGTCACTTAGTTCGACTGAGGATGAAGAAGGGACTATTATGCAATTCTGCGCTATCCCTTTTGAGGTGGTCGGTATTTGGCCGAAGAGTCTAAGTTCCCCTAATGGGTTGCCATGCATGTCCGATTATGATTACTGGTCATATATTTGATTAAGTCCAGTTTAGGGTGATCAATCATTTCATACAAATCATATAATACATGCCAAAGCAACAAACAGAATCATAGCATCACCCATAATCAAGCACATGCACACATTTAACTATCTAGCAAGCATAAACAAGCATAATCTGAAGCCTCCAAAATACAGCATCGTATTAATCCTAACTTACCTCGACTCCTCGCTCACTCACTCGAGGTCCAATTTGCCCAGGCCATCGCCGATCATCCCTATAACACAAACGTGGTTTCAGTTTTTCATATAACTATTATAGGTTCGTTTTATCGTATAACGCTTATTGTTATGTTTTGTTTAGGGTTTAATATACCTAATTATCTAGGTCTTAAGACTTTTACAATTATTCTAGGTTTTGGGTTAGGTTCGAGTTCGGTTTTCCGCATCAACTTCTAAATTAGGTTCTAGTTTGATTTCTAAATAGTGTTTTATACTCTAACCCTAGAAATTCGTTTCAATCCATAATGTGAAATTAATCACATTACTTCTCGATCTCCTAAATATCATCATTACCCCTAATTAGTATTTTATTTCACCGGTACACTTAAATCCGTATTAGTATACCGAATTCACTCTTGATGTAAGAAATTTTTATATTTTTCATCTAATTCAATAAATTCAAGTTTCCTATCAAATTTATTGTACATTTTTATTATTATCATAATATCAATATTTATTATAATATTTTCTATTTATTATATTTCCAATAATTACATATTATGTATTATTATCTATTATGTATATCATATACTTCTAATATTTCTATCACTCTACTTATCATCTCTAAACATCAATTATCATTTCAAAATGTCTAAATTCATCTTAAATCAGATTTTACATCTAATTACCCTAATTTACAAAATTAACTTAAAATGTACTATTTTTCCATATTACTTATTTACTACATAATTAACCTAATAATTACATCTAACACCCTAATTGCTACAAGTATCATACTTCATCAGATTTCAACATCCTAAAACATGTACTTATTCACTAAATCAGTAATTAACCATCTAATTACTTTATTAGCCATAAATTATCCATTTTATGCCTCATTTTAAGGCCTAAAAATTATTTAAAAATTTCAAAAATTAATTTTTGAAAACGGGCTTCATAGCACTATTCTATATCATCTAAGTAATCTACACAAAAATTTTGGGCTTGAAACTACGCTCTTAAGGTCATTTATTTCTAAACCGAAATATGCTTGGTTTTGCACGATTTCTTAAGGACCATATATTACGAGACATATTTTCATCAAAATAATATTTTTCCTAAAAACCACATACAAAAATATTCTAGAATAACAAAATTCATAATTTTCTAAGGATATTTACTATTTTTAACAAAATTACATAAAATCGAGTTGGAAATCGGACTTACCGATCTGAGTGGCTCCGGCCACCGCTGACCATCGTGGCCTTATCGGCTGGCCTGGGCACTGCCACCACCGTGTGGTGGTGGTGGCCGTCCACTCCCAGCTGCTCGTCTGGTGTGGGTTCTCTTTAAAGGCCTTAATTGCACAGTTTTTCCTAATTTTTTTCTAACCTGAATTTTTCTCTCAATTTTCTCATCTCTCTATTTTTTTCACTTTTCAAACTGCCCAAATGAGCTCTATGATTTTTCTTGCTATTTCTAGAGTTTTAGGGAATTTATTGTGCATTAAATTGGACAAGACAATTGCCTTATCCCTTAATTTTTGGCTTTTGTGTTGTCTTAATTTAATTGGTCGAATTTTTTCTTATTTTCTCCAGCTGCCACGACCTAATTCTGGATCCTTCCTTATTTTTTCAGATTTTTCTTGATTTTTCCTTAATTAATTATGAATTTTTTTTAAGTATTTAGTATTATTTTAGCACATTTCGCTTATTTTAAGTAATTACGCGTATTTATACTTACATGTAAATTCATATATAGTACAAATAAATATTCTTAAATATTATTTAGGTCATTTTATAATTTTTAGTATACATATAATTTATCTCTAACGATTCGTTAATTATCGAAATGCATTTTACGCATTTTCGATAAATGACGAGTTATATACTTAAAATTTGGAATTTTTATAATCTTTTATTTTATTGCTTATTTTCTTAAATTCAAACTTACAAGGTTATTTTTACTAATATTTCTAACTTTACTTATAATTTAGGCTTAATCGGATCTTTCAGCCGATCGAAACCTTAAGGGACTAGTTGTGGGACTTACACATACTGTGGCGATGAAGGACATACAACGGATACTGCTGTTGTGGCGTTGGATGGACAATGGAACGACGTGTCGACTACTACGTGCGGCTGATCGGAAGTGTGTGTGTGTTGACGTGGAGTGCTACTGTGATGAAGAAGAATGATGCAATCAGGTTGAGTCAAGGGAGAGTGCCAGTGGACATTGGAGCAAAAAGATTGTGGGGGCGTCCGTTCGAGTGGGTCAATTTATATGTGTCACAAGGAAGAAAGCCTGGTCGTGTCATTTTTCTTGGTGAATTTGACAAATTCGCTAAGTTTATTTCACCTGCGTAGCTTTATCTAGTAAAGTCCTGTCTTAACAATTTTTTTTGAAGGAATTGGCTCTGGCATAACTTCTACTTTTTCTTGCTACTAAGTTGCTTGTTCAGTGTGTGCTGTAGTGCTCGGAGACATGACCGTATTTGTGTGTACGATTGGACAACAAAGTAGCGTATGGAGCGTGTGTTGGAGTTGCGACTATGGTGTTGGAGCGTGTGTTGTCCAGTGGCGTTGGTGTGCAACTCGTGAATCTTGACAAGCAATGAATGTGTTGCAGTGAGCTTGGGCGTTGGCAAGGTCGATGTATGGACGTGTAGGATTGCTGTTCCTCTGGACGTGAAAAATAAAGACATAGGTACTTACTGAGACTTGAACCCAAGACTCCAAACTAAATCCAATCCAAATACTCCAATACTTATCCGTTAGGCCATTGGCCTGTACTTTGACATTCAATACAACTAAATTATACTTAAACTACCCGATTCCTTAAAACTAAAACTAAAACTAAAACTATAACTATTTGTTCCTAATATGAGTTACTTCCTAAAAATCTTAAAGTCTTTTTTTAATTTTCTTTTCTTATTTTTTTTTAGTATTTTCATTATTCATTAAATTTTTTATTATTTTTATCTTTTATTAATTTTTTGTTATTTTTATTTTTGAATTAAGACCCTTTTTTTGTAAAAATAAAAATTAAGACTACAGAAAGGCAAAAATTAGGTATCTACAAGATGCAATCTTATTGAGAGTCGATTCTCAACCTTGGCTTCGAAGCCCAAAAGCAACTCAAAACCCGACATAGTAGCCCTAAGCCTAGAAGAGAGAACTCCTCAATTGATTTGAGAAGTGCTTGACACCCGAGCACCGTAGAGTGTTAGAACTCCACTACCTCCCTTAACACCACTTATCCCATAATATCTAAAGGGGCCACAACACCTAAATTAAATATGAAGAGATGGCCATGGAGTAAGGTGCAATTGTACCCATCATTGGACCATCACAACAAGTCCATGCCTTATTAGTTGGCAATGTATTATACCTGAGGCCTAGTTGCCCAATTCAAATCTAGCAAGCATTAAGTATACATTTCAACATCCAAGTACCTAAAAGAGGGGTTTTACATATTGACTCTACCCTAACTTATTGGCTTCTTCATTTTTTCTATTTTTAAGCTAATTTAAGCATATCGGAATAGTCGTACCAAAGGAAACCCAAGTACTCATTTAGACCACCTCACCATTTTATAGGCCCAAGGAAGTCCAGTATCAACCTAGATGAAAAAATCATCATCAACATTTTGGCACCTATTATGTAAGTGGCATATCGAAACCACTCCCACAAATCATAAATACGTTATTTCTACATTCATCAACCTAATGAAACCTACCATTGAAACCATCGTTTGATGGTTAGAAACATTTATAACATTAAACATAAGCAAGTGATCTCACACCACTACCTATTACTCTAAGTAGTACCTAACCATTACCTCGCTCTAGTGGAGCCATCAAGTACCATGCCTCCACCCTTGTTAAGGCCCTAGGAATATGACGATTGCCTCACTAGGATTGAGCAGTTGTTGCTGAGCATGATCATGTGCCTTGGCAACCTCGAGAGAGAGAAACTAGAGGATCCTATCATCCCAATAAAGTACATGGTTGATCATGACTCCATCCAATCACCTCAAGACAATGCCCAACTATAAAATGATGTCAGTTAAGGAATGAACCCCTAGTGGACTCTAGTAATAGAGTTGCGCCACCTACAAATAATAGGCCTACCATTATGAGGCCCACTCATAGAACAACATGCCAAATGCCAACCCCAACGACCTCTATTAGGTCACTAAGTGACTCACCGATCACCGAGATTCATAAAAGCATAAGTTATGGAAACCATTGTTCTTAGGTTGATTGTTGTTCACTAAAGACTTTTAAGAGGAGACCTTACTTCCATACATTCGCATCCTAACCCTGGATTCCTATGATGGGACCACTAACCCAGTTCTACACCTTACCTAGCCATGTAGGGTATAGGCCATGACCATGCCCTCTTCCTTAAGCTATTCGGAAACGGTCAAGCTTCATGGAGGAATCTTGTAATCTTGTGAAAAGGCCACCTCATATATTATAAAAAAAAAAAAAAGGAAAAAAACAACAACAACATCAAGGCTTAGACCTCCTGGACCTCCAATGCCTAGGGGAGGAAGAAAGAAAAAATAAACCAATGGCCAAGGACCGCCAACCACTTCTCCTAAACTCTAACCCTAGCTCCCCTAAGGATGACAACTACCATAATAGGGAGCAGGCCCGGACCATCGCCCAATTCACTATGTACACACCATTAACTAACTCGCAGGGTCAGATACTCTTACAGATTCTAAACAAGGGTATCTTAGCCTAGCTGACACCGATGAAAGGAAACTCCAATAAGAGAAATGCCAAAGTTTTGAAATTTTTCCAACGCCAGTCACACCACGGATTAGTGTAATAACTTAAAAAATGCCCTAGAAGACACACTTGACAGGGATTACCTAGCTGAATACGTGGCCAGATGGGGCCCCACACCACATCATGGCGACAGATGACCCTTGCAACGGTAGAGAACGACGGACAACCACCGAGCCATATACAGCGCCTGAAGTGACAATAATCAAGCTGTCACTAATCGTCTTACACCGAATGCTCGAGTTAATACCATTGTAGGCGGTCTTACAGTTGTTGGACACTCAAGCTCCCAAACGAAGGGCTATGCTCGGCAAGAAAAATCTTGACGTCTTCAACATCTAGAATAAGAAGCCATGAATTGACATCTCCATTATATTCTCGGAAGACGATATCTAGGATATCCAATACCCCACGACGACCCTTTGGTTGTAAAACCAGGATCATAGGCTTCGGTGATGCCCTGAATTCTGGTCGACACCAGTAGCTTGGTTGGCATCCTTCGCAAGCTTGCCTATGAGCAAATGAAAGAAAGGATCTTTGCCAAATTGAACCCGTTCAACCACTGTCTCTTCGATTTCGATTTCGATTTCGATTTCAACAACCAACTGATGCAAACCATGGGCATCATTACACTGCCCTGTAGCTCGGTGACGGAAGACACATGGCTGACTCAATGACCAATTTCTTAGTTGTTCACTGTTGGTCACCACATAATATCATCCTAGGCCGACCCACACTGAATGCATTGAAGGTGACGGTAAAAACCACATCCTTGGTCGCTAAGTTACCGGTATTAACGGGTATTGGCATGTGCAAGGGTAACCATCAACTGGCCTGGACTGCTATCTACAGGTTTTGCAAAGAGGAAAAACAATAAATGTCGTTGGAACTGGGAATACACTTTCGAGACAAAGGGGGCACGGGGATAACCTGCGGAAGCAACCTGGTTGTCCAGCTCAGAAACACAGAGGACCGGGTTACCTAGATAAGGACATTGCTACCACCTGACCTCAAAGAGTAGCTCCTTGCTTTTCTTTGAAGCAACAGCGACGTCTTCGCATAGTCTTTCTCGTACATGCTGGGGATATTTCCTTATGACATCACCCACTGCCTGAACATTGACCCCAGAGCAAAGGTCGTTAAATAGAAGAAAGAGCACTTTGCTCTCAAACGACAAGCAACAATTAAGATGAAAGTGCAAAAACTTCGTCGCCACCAACTTTGTGCACGAGGAAAGATACCCAACATGGCTAGCTAATATGTCTTGATCAAGAAGGCAAATGGCTAATGGCATATGTGTATCGACTTCACTAACCTTAACAAAGATGTCCAAAAGAATGTTTTCCACTCCTACGCATCGATCAACTCGTCAGACTTGACTATGGCTCGCATACTGTTGAGATTCATGGATGCCATCTCCAGCTAATACTAGATTCACATATACAAGCCCAACTATGGCACTTACCATTACAAAGTCATGCTCTTCCACTTAAATAATACTAAGGTCACTTATCAACAGTTGGCGATTAAGATGTTCAAACCCTAGATTGAAAGAAATGTAGAAGCTTACATTGATGACATGATTGTCAAAAGCATTGAACCTGAAAACCATCTTGAAGATCTAAAAGAAACAGTCAATATGCTCCGACGGTACAACATGAACTCAATCCTCAAGAGTGTATCTTCGAGGATCGTCTGGTAAATTCCTTGGCTATATGGAAAAACCTATACAGTGTGAGGATGCTGGACTTCATAAGAGTTCTAACTCCAACATTAATGATATTCAAATTTGCTATCAAGTTTTGTTGGAATTGCGAGTCCATCAAAGAAAAAGTACGTTTACCTGAAGAAATTTGCAAAATATTTTGGCAGAGCATTTTTTAAGAATCCTGGAAACGTGATTTTAAGTTGCCTCAATTTAAGAAAACACGATAAAAATGGAGAGCGTACGGTTTTGGTGAAGAATTTAACACTACTATGTGTTTAATATGCCGTATTTTAGAATTTTCTTTAAGAAATACAAATTTTTTCCCTTAAAGTTTTGCCTTCTTTCTTGACTTTCTTACTATGGCCGACAGGCTGTAGGAAGCTAATTCTCGAGTTTTGTATATGGACTCAATTTGATTATGGAAAATTTATTCACTGTTGGACACTGTTGAGAAAGCTGTCTCAATTGCGACGTTTTGCAAGAACTTTTTTTTGAATTCTTCTTTTCTATTTATCGTCACCGATCGCTTAAAATTATTAGATATTACTTCCATTTTTAATTAATATCTCATGTGTGGCTATAGTAACTAGTAATTACCTATTGTAGGTGAGAAACATCACAAGTTCATAACACATAATAGTTGATCATCACGAAGAACGTTAATAAAATATGAGAGGGATAATTTTCAATTTTAAAGGGAGAAACCATTTTTCATGGACAACTTCTATCGTGATGCTAACCATTACTGCATAGTGCTTGGCTCCTATTATCACTTTAATCATCATTTATCATTATAAGACACTGATACGACAGACGCCTGAAACAATTGTGATAATATATGACAATTATAAATATTTACTTATAACAAAAATCGAAAATGGTCTGGAAAACATTAGCCACGAGACATACACACCCTTATATTACAAAAAAAAAATAGATGGATAGGAAAATTATTATTATATTAAGGATTTAAAATTACATTAAGAGAAAAAAAAAAATAAAAAAAAAAAAAACAAAATTCGATCTCCATGTGTAGGGTGGATTTGAATTTTGTGTATTCCTTGCAACTCAAAAGGTTTTAGGCTGGGTTTGCTCAAAGTCAAAAACTTCAAACATAAGTCTTCTTACATCCGGTTTCCCGTAAACAACATACGAGAGTCCATGAATCGATTGCTGCACTGCAGTTGCGGCAGGGTTCCTAAGCCTTCGATTGTGCTCATAGGCATCCTGAACCTGCTCGGCATAAATGATGCAGTGGTGGAGATGCTTGTCTCTCAAGTATCTCCCACAGAATTTGTTCATGAGAAGATGGCGGTGTCTCTCCTGCAGCCATTTCCCAGGAGCATCTAGATGCTTCATCAACAATCGCTCTGCCATCACCAAATCCTAGACAAGTTGGAAGGAAAGATCAGAAAACATTCATGCTGCAAATTTGGATACTTAAAGCAATGTATTTTAAGTTGGACATATAACACACACACATATATAATATGCATGCATGTATTTATGTATGTATATGCAGGAGGCCTTGCTTGTGATATGCTGTTACCAGCAACAGTGTCCTTTATTTTATTTTATTTTATTTTTTTGGTTATGCCGATGGCATCAAGTTAAAATATCAACGAGTCATTAGCCACAAACCCAAGCTAAGTGTGGCATTAAGGTCATGAAAAGCAATTAATATATCAATTCCGTACCAGATAAATTGACTACAGAAGCTACCCAGTTTTTTTCCCTCGTAATTAGAGAAGCTACCTACATTACTGTTGACGAGATAAATCTCAACAAACGAATAAATTAATGAAGTGAAATATGCTGCACATTATCTTGCTTCTACCTATCCTATCTGAATACAGATTCCATTGTTGAAAATAGAGAGCTTAATGGAGATTTTTCTTGTAAATATCAGATAGATTATGTAAAGAAGTGCTTCTGAAGTCTTATGGAGAGAGTACCTTGAAATACAACAGATGGAACATGATCATATGAATGGAAAAGTGAAATGCTGAGAGATGCCAGGGGAATGCTTAACCGGAAATAATTTTAATTATGCAATTTTTATAATGAAGGATCCTTTCTTTGGACAAATCATAAGAAAGATCCCCATTACCTGTATCTTCTGGCCAACATATTCCAATCGCTCGTAACAAAAGCGAGGATGTTCAAACTTGTATTTTGAGGGATGCAAGAAACATAGCTGCAATTAAGACAGATCCACAATGTTAAGTCTCAGTTGGAGTAATATTACTCTCCACCAAAGCTCTAGATTATGAAATTTCCAAGCAAAGAAATAAGGAAGACATAGAACACAAATTATTAGCAGAAAGACAAATGAAGGGTCATTTTTATAGAAAAACTTGAAACAAATCCGAGATGTTTATATTTACTTGAGTGCTTTCACCTTACATTGAGTTGGAGTACATAGCCATCAGCCTACCTATCAATGAAGTCATCCCAATCATTAAAAGCTGACTCAATTCTACTTAACAAAAATAGGCTGTCCATTACTAAATATCACTAAACAGAGACCACATTAATACAACAGTTGAAGCAATCTCTCAAAATTTTACCAAAAGGGGGAGAAAACTCATCCATCTTCACTTATAAATAAGTTCAATCACATTACCCAAAATAAATAAATAAGTTCCCCACAAATTATTGATGGAGAAATGTCTCTCATCACGCAGTCAACTGGAATTATCATTAGGGGTGAGAAAATTGATACCTGTAGCCCTAGACCAAGTTCTATATTTCTGGCTTCAGTTATATCAGGAATCTTGTCATTAATTTTCGAAGGGTATCCCAGAGCTTGCATAACCTTCGGCCTGCTGTCATAATCCCAAATATTCCCTCGGAACCTATGCATGCCAGGAGGAACGCAAGCTCTAAAGAGTCTTGGGTGTGCAAAGAGTGCATCTTCCGGAGGCTGTAAGTCAAGAACATAATTAGCTTAATCTTTTAATATAAAATATATTTTTTTTTGTTTGGGGTAATGAAATGATATCTCATATTTACTGTAGAACTACTAATACTTGCCTAAAAGGACAAAAAGAATGTGCCAACTTTAGGGGTATGAGAAATAAAAGTACCCCAGTTTTTGGAATGTATCACATAAGAACCCAATTTGGTGCATGAGTATGCTCTCTCTCTCTCTCTCTCTGTTTGTGTCTGTGTGTTTTGTGCGAGAGAGTGAGTGAGTGAGAGAGAGAGAGAGAGAGAGAGAGAGAGAGGATGATACATTGATTATTATAAACGGCTACAGCCTAGGAATCAGGGCAATAAGAATCACAGTTTGTAGCAAATGGCAACACACCCACTTGGTTAGTTGGTCTTTTGATGAGGAACAAATGATGGTAAGTTCTGGTAATGGATAAAGTTATGCAGACTTCTGAGGAATTGGTCAAAACAAAGAAAACATAATAAATGAAGATGGATTATGATAACCGCATGTATATGTTCTTAGTTATGGGACCATAACATGCTAGGAAGTATGAATCTTCTCTTCAGCAGCATTAAAAAAATTCCCTGGTGCGTTATGAACTGAAATTTGTTTGATTGTAAGAGCTGAACTTTTTTCCTGACTACATGGATTGAAATATAAGAATGTATTGGTGGGATAGAACAGAGTTTTTCCTGCTGTTGCTATTTATCTTTGCCATTCGAACAGCATTCCACACCCACAAGACTTATGGAGAAAAAGGACTCGTTGGACAATACCAAAGTAACAAACCTCTAACTTTAGTACTGTTCATTTATGACTTTCCTTATTAGATAGGGGTGCCTCAAAACTTCTCTTTTATGTTACTTAATTGACAGGAAAAGCAGTTTTCCTTGATGCTTTAATTACACTGATCATATTTAATTATAAAAAAGAACATATTTTACCTTATAGGCCGCAATATCTTGCCAACTAAGCTTTTTATTCTCAAATTCAATGGAAACAAAATCTACATCCTCAAGTTGCCTTCTCAATTTTGGCTGGCAATCTTCTGCATCAGGGTCCATTCCAAAAACTTCAAAAAGTACACGATATACTTCTGGCATACCAAAACACAAATATATTGCCCCAAACAGAGCCCAAAACACAGACCTGTTCATGATAGCACATATTCAGAAAAGATGATTTAATTCTATAATCTAATCATCAATAATCACAAATAGATTTCTACAACATTCATGACAAACTAACACCTATGCGTGTGCAGCTTATTACATACATTAGATGGTAATGTTTGTAAATTTGGTTAAAAGACACTCCATATTTCACAAAGAAGCTGCCAGAGCAAGCAAAAGATGTGTTAAACTAGCCTATTTCACTCATTCATGATGAATCCAGTGATCCAGCTAAAATTCGCAGCTTAATTCTTTCAGCACTGTATAACATATCTTACACCACTATTAGTTTGTATTTAATGTATGTGAGACAAAACAGCCCTATAAACAAACAGTATCTTTTTTGGATGAAAAAACAAACAATTTCTTCACCATACCAAACATAAAAAGCTGTCCACTGAGCCTGTGTTGACCTTGTGTACAGTCCATGTCAGCAGCCTAATATAAGCATAAATAAATTCTGCTGCCTTTAACATAAGATGCCCACACAAGGAAGATTTTCCAAATGAAGTATTAATAATGCAAGCATACAAGATTTCAAATTTGTGTCTTCATTATTCATGCTCTTTGCCTAACCTTGGCTTGTTGTAATTGATTGGTACAGAATTACCAATCTTCCTCTCATATAAAGTCAAGGAACAAGCACAGGCAAAGACACAGCTCAGATGTATCCTTAAGTTACAATCCAGCACTACCTTGTGCCTGCTGGAAGTGTGCCTACTCCATAGATATATATCGAATGAGATGGAAAGCAGAGGTTGCAGGTCAAACCTAGTGGATCCACAATAAAATCATCCATGCGATTGGCACTGAGCCCACACATTACTATCTACCTCTATCCTAAGCTATAATTTTTACAACAGAATTATGGTTTATTAAACTAAAATAGATGCCAGAAAATCTTTGTCTTCTTGATAAAGCATAGATTCATGACTGAGGTCAAACATTTCTGTGAATCATCATCATTGTTATGTTTCTTCCCTCAAACCACCCCCCCCGCCCCCCTCTCCTCCTTCCCACACACCCACCCC
>JAMXBB010000009.1:82025702-82202438 GCA_024138015.1 Lumnitzera littorea
AAAAAAAAGAAGAAATACTATTATTGTTAAGGTTTGTTAATATTCTGATGAGTTGTCCCATTGAAACTGCCATTCAGATTGGTTTAGATGTCACATGGAAAGTGCTGGATCAACTCATATGACAAATGATTTAATCTGAGGAAACATAGCTGATCTTAAGTCAAAGCTCAAAGCATGGTAGCACACATGAGATATATAGAGGTGGCCACAAAACTGAACTAAACCATGAATCAAACCAAAGCAAAAGCTGTCTTTTCCTACTCTTGTTAATCCAAAAATAGCTGTCTTTTATTCCATATTGGTGCGGAGTCCAGTTTGAATCAAGTCTTTGATTAACACTTCATAATTGAACCTCTTTATCCAAAATGAAATGCACTACATCTTAAAAGAAGGAAATCCCAGCTTTATAAATGTAACCCCAATCCAACCCCCTACTAGTCCACATACCTCGACTTCAGTGTGAGCATCAGATTTGCTTGAGATAAACATATTAAAATTCTCTGACAGCTCATAAATGGTCAGTTTCCTGTGAATCTTTGTTTGTGGATGCATCGATCATCTGTCGTGCTTTCTTCTGTTTGGAGTTATTACCCTGGGGTTTTATGTCATAAAATTTACCTGCGTATTCATCTCTTTTCCTGGTTGAATTTTCAAATTTATGGCCGAACTATCGTGCCTGGGAAATAGAAAGCAGCAGCCTCAATAAATTCTTCACTGGGCTTTAGAACTGTTCAGAAATAAGCTATTGAAGAATGTGAAATTGCCATCCCCACACATAAAGGAAAATTTTTTTATCAGTCAGATCATGCTCCAGCAAGTTTCTCTTTCAATATATCCCTTCTCAGTGGATTTTTCAAAAGGGGAAACTAAGCAGGTTCCATCTTTTTCTGATTGTCTTTTTTTTTTGCCTGTATCTTGTTTCTATCTATTTTATGCTGATTTGTATATATTTGAAATCTAACATGTAGAAAAGTATTTGATCTATATCCTATATATTTCTATTTCAAAGTGTGTGTTTGAATAAATTGTCTTTTTCTTAGTTTTGTCATAATTATAGTGAACGGTGATTGAGAAATGAGAGTTGTGTAGTGAAAGTTTGCATCTTTTTAAAGAAAAGGGTTTAAGAAATATATTTCATTCATTGATGAAAGAAATTTTAATTGGCTTTTTTTGTGTAACTAAATTGCGGGTGAAAATGTTCAACTTCATAGGGATTTGCTAGGTATTAGTTTTCATAAGAGAAGTATATTTGTGTTCATACTTTCATTGTTTTGGTATCTTATTTCAACAAACCCATGATTTTAAAACAATGTTGATATCAATAAAATAGGGAAAACAGGAGCAGACCACTGTATCAGAGATAGGATAAAGAAGACAGCAGACTAGTGGCTCGAGCTCAGATATATAAATCAGTCTGTAAAGATATTCTCAAAAAATGCATCCACAATTAACAGGCAGCACAAACGTGAGTAACCACTAATAGTTAAGGTATGCAACTCTCGGAAAACCTATGAAAGGATGCCACAACCTGCCTGAATGTAATAATTGCCTAATAAGTCTTCAAAGATAAGCAGATGCAGTCCAAAAAATTAGTAACGAGGCTCATCTTTCACCAAGAGCGATTCTATTAAATGAGAGCTAAATGTAAAGGCTCTATAAGTACATAGAACTATGTGGAATGCCTTACAGGGTCTACTTATACATGAGAACAATGTGGAATTTAAAGGGAGCATCCATTAAAATGTCCCACTCAGATGATGATTCTGACTCTAATTAGTTACAAAGGCATAGAATTTAACTGAGAACAAGTTTCTACCAACACATTTAGAGTGAATTAACAAGATAATTACAGAAGCATGTTACAAATGCAATCTATATGAGGCGCTTTGTAGTAACTAGAACAAGTAGAAAGTGAATTCACGTGAAAGTGCCAGAAAATAGGGAAATCAGAGATGCTTAATGTTTGGGTATAAGACAATATTTCTGAAAAGTATTTAGCTAGTTGACAACAAGAATGCACCAAACTAAAATGCATTTGAAACCAAAGAAAGAGACCAGCCCAAGATCTCTGAACATCAACAGCTAACACATAACATTGGCATTTCAACTGTAAAACGAGTAGATCTCATTTAAATGTTTTGCTAAAGTTAGTAACAGTTTCCTTCATCATCATGCAAAACATCTCTTGATTTGTTTTGATGGATGGAGCTGCAACCGACAAGCATGACTCCATAAGATTATATTATGTTATAACAATTTATTCAAGGATAAGGCAAATCCTGATTTGAAACAGTGTTCTGCTTTTGGAGAGTGGCAACATTTCTGTACTCAACTTTTCACAATGTCATGCTTCCATTGAATGTTGCATGCATCAACTACATCATGTAATATTAACACACCACTGAACCTTTCCACCTAATTAGAAACTTCTAACGGTAACATACTGTAGAATCAAACTTAATATTTTGAATAAGGGTTTCTCAACTTGTGACCAAAACATTCAAAGCCAATTCTTAGTTTGACCAAACTTAATATTTTGAACCAAACTTAATATTTTGAATAAGACTGTACTATGCATTCTGATATACAATAATTTTTCCTCGTGAAATGTGCAATGAATATTCTTAGAAAATCCTTTAGCCAATCGATTGCTAAAAAGCCTGGTAACAATAAAAAAAACTTACTTAACAGGTGGTTCACGGTCCTTTCTAACAAGCTTATCCATATCATCATATGGAAACACCAAATTCTGCAAGCTAGCAACCTTGATCCACTTAGGTAAGTTCCTCTTCCCTATCAACCCAAACACCCTCTCCCTCAATGGGGCCGGTGACTCCCTTGGATAACGCTGCAGAAAATACTCTGCAAAAGCCAATTCAAGCACATACTGTCCCAAGAAGAACAACCTCGAATGCCCATACCTCACGTGCCTTGCATTTGTCCTCTCACATGACGGATGCTGAAATGCTAAATACAACAATGTATCGAATTGTTTCGCAGGGTTATCGTCCCCGAACCTATCTGAACTCTCCAAAGGATACCCAAGTGCTTGTTTCGCTTCAAGCAAGTACTCATCAATCCAAGTTTTATCAGCATTATTCAACCGCGTAGATGGTAAACAAGAACTCAATAAAGGGAATGATTTCAATGACAACTGAGGACTACTCAAGAACCTATCAGCTAATTTCTTGTCATCTAAAGGAGGTTTCAGAATGAACCTTTTGGGTGGTACCTTTTTCTTAGGAGAAGTTGCTCGCTTGCGTTGTGCTAGCTCTTTCAATAGTCTCTGAGGGCTGTTTTGGGGAAGTTCTTGTTTTGGGTCTATTGCAACTGCGTGAAGCTTGAATTTTGACGAACTGGACATGTTTAATTTGGGGTTTTTAAGGTGGGTTTGGATTGGGAATGGTGAAAAGGAAGATGAGAAAGAGAGGTCTGATGCTGAGTTTGTGTAAGGTTTTGGTGGGTTTAAGAAGGATGATGAAAGTTCCATTTTTTACCCTTTTTTCTTTAGCCTTTTGAGTTGAGCTTTTTATTTTGCTAAATGGGAAATTGATTGCTAACTTCTCAGTAGGGAATGGAGTAATCTGAAGGTTTATGCGTGGAATGACTGCAGGAAGCCATTGATGAGGGGTTTTGGGTTTTGGAACGAGAGACGGTGGGAGAAAGAGAGTGCCGTAAACCTGGATAAGGAGAACAAAAAGACTATACCAGTAGGGAGATATTTCAGCTGCAGCCTTCGTTCTTCTTTTTTATTTTTTAATTTTTTTATGCATTTAATACATACGTTTTCAATAACCCCAAAATTTAGAATTTGAACTGAAAACGTATATATTGAATACATCTTCAGTATTAAAATTTATATTGAAAGCGCATCTAGTACATGCATCTTCAGTATCTTAGTTTCAATTGAAAGAGTACATGCATTAAATGTGCTTTCAATGTAAATTTTAACATTGAAGGCGCATCCAGTACATACGCCTTCAATTCAAATTTCACTTATGATTAAAAATAATTGTTATTAAACATAATAATTTCCTCCAGTTCAAAACAATAAAGTAATATTTTTTCAACGCTTAACTTACAAGTTGAACGGAAAGTTTAATACAACAATCAATTAAACAAAGATAGCAAGTAGGGAGAAAATAGACACATGGGATAATCATCCAATGACCATACGAGTCAAATACATGAAAAAATAATTGTAAATTGTAATACTAGGATAAATAAACAATGCATTAAATTACAATATTTGATTAAAAGTAAATTGTATTTCAAATAATTAGTATATATACAAAATTTGTAACGAGTCAATAATAACATTAATATAATGGCCAAAAAAGAGGAAAACGAAAACGAAAACGAAAACAAAAACAATAAACAAAACATATATACTAACGCTTACGCCGTGTAAAGGTCCCCATAGCACGAGAAAAAAGTGAATGTCTCTGTCTATCGTATGATTGAGTAGGCTGAGGTAGTAAATCGTCAAGATTGAGTTCCCTAAGAGGAACTAAGTCTGTTAGATGGGTCGGATGCAGCTAAGTGATGCCTTCACCCATAGACGATTGTATAGGGGTGGAACGTTGCTTTTGAAGCGCTAGTGGAGTTGTAAAATCAAGATGTTGCTGGAACTCGGAAGTTATGTAAGAGATAGATCCAGCCTTGGAGCTAGATTCGACTTCCAAGGTAGAGGCAACACCTAACCCAAGGTATGTGTTGTATCCCCCACCGACATGCTCAAGGTCAACGAAATGATGCGCATGCAGTAAGATATCATCACTGAGGTTTACTCAATAATGCTGTGTTTGAGCCCTAACTCATCGAACTCTAACTCTACCCTTAGGTGGTGCATGAGGAGCTGGCATATCCTCGTCAATAGGTGGTCCTTGCTCCCCACCATAGTTTACATGAGGTGGTTCATATACGCCTTCTTACTATGGGTGTAGGATAAGGCTACTATGCTGCTCAACAAAATGAAGTGCCTTCATCTGCAATATCTAGTACTATAAGATAGTCAAGTGCTAATCTGACAATCCTGAGTGAGTCCACCTAAAATAAGTAGAAAAATAGTTGTCAATACATATGATAACTAGTATGTATGTGTGAAGAAAAAAAATAAATGATTTTAAATGTACGTACCAGTCGACCGATGATAGCTCCATGATGTGTAATGTATCGCCGGGTGATCTGTTTATACCACGGCCAATAACTCTCATCGATCCCTTAAGGACCCTGAATGTATACTAGGAATTCATGTCTCTGTCCCCAAGCTTAGATGTAGGAAGAGTATATGTTGATCCAATCAACATCTGTCTTACCCTAAAGGTATAATTGGTAGAGCTGCTCTAAGGTATCAACCTCCTATAGAATGTACTGGTATCTATTGAACTGTTTGACAACACAGTTTAGAAAGCACTATTCAATGATGTGGAAACATATGAGTGATACTTAGGTAGTCTAAATGCGTCACCCAGCAATACAATAGTGAGGCAACAACTGTGGCAACTCCTCTATATAAGGCTCCCAAACAACCTATCGAGCATAAGAAAAAAGGAAAAAAAAAAAACAATTAGTGAAACAACGATGGTTATCACTTATGGACGAGAAAAGAATAGTAAAGAGGATAACTTATCATATCATACTTGCTATATCATTTACATGTCAAAAGCTGTACGATAAGCATCTATGACATACATCAGATGCTAAGTTCTATCCCGTACTACCCTTCATCTAGCTGCCAATAACCTATCTCTATCGATAATAAACCTATATCGATTAGGGGGGGATGCAATATGTAGGAATCTATCCCAAGCCTAAACCTACAATAGAATCGCAACCCTCCTAGCTCATAAGCGTCGAATAACGAGGCAGAGCATAGTTATCAATACAACTATGCCAAGCAAGTGCTTCTCCAACCAAATTGCCCAGCTATTAAGAAGTCTTCCAACAATGGCAAGAACATTAGGTGAATAAGGCTAAAGGATTTTTTTTGCAAATATGAATCCATAAATATGAATCCTCCCATCAAGTTGAGTATGTACGCATGCACATACTGTCGGACCGTCTCGTCATCTACCCTACAAGAAAGTATCCAAAAGTGCTCTTGTAACTACATCAAAGATAAGCGAGCACCTCTCATCTAAGTAGGCCTCACGCCTAACAATCTTTCCCTTATGTCAACCTCACTCTCCTCATCATTTGTTTCTGTCCAGCCCGCTACCACAAACCCCTTAACTAGAAGTCTACGTTGGACCTCTATATCTTGTAGTGTGATGGTCGCTTCCCTAATAGGTAGGTGGAACGTGTGTGTCTCGAGCCTCCATTTCTCGACAAGTACCATAATCAGGTGCCAATCTAACATAATAAATGGAAGCTATACAACTCCCTAAAACCTAGCCTCCTGTATGTAAGGCTCTACCCTAGGAGGAATAGGAATATCCCACTCGTCCTTATGTAACAACATCTTACTATGCCGAACTCATAGTGCATAAGTCGCTTCTTATACAAACATTCAATAAAGTTAGCAAGTAACACATCTTTAATAAAATATTTGATTATAGATGATAATGAAATTACTCCCCCTATCCTCCCAAACGGCTTATGAATGGTGACTGACCTGCCTAGCAAGTATGTGTAGATTAATCAGTCCCAGCTCCATCTGTCCTATGAACACATATAAACATGTTTAATACACCTTAAACAAAAAAGAAAAAAAAAAGGAACAAACTTGTTAGTCATTACACCTATGCATGTATTCTAATGTAGTGCTTAGATAGAAAGGGAATATGTACCAGCCCTATTAATCTCTAAACACCTCCTCTTATTATGTCCTTCCTCCCCACATGCGTTGTATTTAGTTTTGTTCTACCGTTCTCAAACGTCCACCTCCATGTGATATCGCTTACGCCTAGATTTACCTTTCTTTCATAATAAGTCAATGTTCGGGTGGAGATAAGGGAAGCTAACTTATGGGCCTTTAAGCTCGTCACCAATATGGTAGAAAATAAGCTCGATAACAATTTATCCGGTTTGCCCACTTATACCATGGCCCTATCGCTGATTTGTTGTCTATCCTCATATTCGCTGGAGTAGCATATGCATGGGAGTAAGGGATCTTATATATTTGCCACTTTTGATAAGTGTAAGTGTGGCCCTTGAAGTTAACTATATGTATCATTCCTCCTCCCTTCAATCCCGTTTTCATCATTCAACTACCAATTAAAACCTTGAGAATATTGTTTTGGAAGCTAAATGAAATGACTTTATGTGCGCTTGCCTGTACCCTCCAAGTTTCATACATCTTTAAAGCGTAATCAGTATAGGTCTTGCTAGCATCGATTGCCTCCTTGGCATCCTTATGCCTTTCCTTCCACTAGGTGACACAGTTGTAAAATATCTTCTTAACTAATGTAGTGATGGGTAATCCACATGCCAATTTCAAAATGGAGTTGTAACTCTCAATAATGTTTGATGTCATGTATTTAAAACGGTAACATCCATTATATGCAAGAGTCCACCTGTCCAAATCAGCATTGTCGAACCACGCGAGAGTGTCATCTTTAGCCTGGACCAACTTCTCCATGAAACATTTGAATTTCCTTTGCTGTGCTTAAACACCTGCAAACTATACAAGTTTCTTGTACAATTGGTTTTTGTAGACCGTATTGAAGTTACTAACAACGTGTCATAGACAGTATCTCCAAACTGCAAACGATAGTTACTAGCCTACTAATGGTTCCTTATACATAAAATTAATACCAAATGCCTTATCGAATATAAGACATAAGGTTTCTCCCTTCTAGCCAACTATATGCACTTTAAGCTTACATAGGAACTACCCTTAAGTTTCTAATGATTCTGTGTCAACAAGAGTAAATGCTAATGGAATTATTGAATTGTCCCCATCTATGCTACAAGCTATTAACAACTTATGTCCATACTTTCTTTATAAGAATGTGCCATCAACACATACAATAGGTCAATAGTATTTAAAGGCTTCAACATACGATCTAAATGTCCAAAAAACCTACTTGAATTGGGATTGACCTTCCTTTAACGAACTACTCCAACCCCAATCCACTTGTGTCCCTAGGTTGCTCAACTTTATTGCATTTAATAGTCTTGGTAACTCATTGTACGACCTCTCCCAATTACCGTATACTATTTTAATAACCTTTCGTTTAGCCTCGAAAACCCTTCTATTGCTTACTGTGTATCTGTACATAATTTGTACGTTGGTTGTAAGATCAAGTATCTTAGCATCAAAGTTGTTTTGTATACTATTGATGAATAGTGTAGCCATTATGTTACTTTTGAGTTGAGAATGATCTTATTTCATCATCGGGTTCACACAAGTGTACAAACCCTCTAAAATTGTTATTTTGAAAAGACCCTCTACTTTTTTCAAGTAAGCTCGTAACCTCCACTTACAACCTTATTCTTTCTTCTTACAGTAAATCGTGTATATATTCGGTTTCGAAATGTCCATTTGAATATCACAGTGGTTCTTTACGTGGAATAACTTCACCGCACCTATGAGATCCTTCTTCGTGTTAAAATGCATACCTACACTCAATTCATTAGAACTGTTGATGTTGCTGTACATTTCATTAACATCTCTCTCAAATGTTACGTAGCCACTGCTATAGTATCGATTATTGTAAAATGGGGTAAGATCTCTCATAAGCCTGTCTACCGGTTTATTTATTGGCGGAAAGTCTTGAAACTGCCTACTGAACAATACTTCACCAGTACGACGATGGGGCTTGCTTAGGCCATCCCTACAAAATGGCTAAACCGACATACTGCTCTTGACAACATATGGTCTCACCTAGGCCTCTTGCAAATCCTTAACATGGTTATCTTTGAGGCCAACATCATCCTCATCACCATCCACATCTACCCTATCCTCCTTATCATTGTCGACATTTATGTTCATGTGCATTCTCTTTACATACAAATCATAAGACTCTTCGTGTTCGATAATGGGAGCCAATGCTTCGTCAAGCTGCTCTTTTATGATATTTACGTGCTTGTACTCAAAGAAATCCATGAACGGTTCATTTGACTGATCCACATTTATTTGCTCTATACTGGTCATTGTTGAATGCACATTAAAATCCGAAAGGGTTGGATTGTTTAGCTCATGTATTTCATGCTCGTATCGGGCACTTGATTCCCCAATGTGCCTTATGTACACTTCTTGAATACTCTGTTCCCCAAAAGACTCCGCTATCTTAATGAAATTCTCAACATGATCATCGTTTCTAATGGCTATCAACTTGTAGATAACTTTAGCAACATGGAAAAAGGGATACCTGTGCATGAGTTCAACATCACTTGGGTTAACTCTGGCACATCTATAAATTCTCCAACTAAAATGAGAGAAGTTTGAATTCTTCCTAATTTTCAACTTCTTAATGGGCTTCCTATCATACTCCGGCCCTCAGCTACCCATTACTATATTTCCATTTGCATAAATAATAACTTTTACATAATTTGCCATTTTTACCCTGGTAATACCATAATGAACTGAATATTTATATGATACACACTAAGCGATAACTTTACAAAATGCACTTAGTCATCTTGATAAGGTACATTGTGTACTCCCTAACTTTAACTATTTAATTCTACACAACACAATTATAAACACCTTATTTTTGCCAATTTTTTTTTTTATTTCAAATAATTGAGCCAGGTTAGTAAATAAACAGAAAAAAATAAAATTAAATAAAAATAAAAATATATAATTAAAATTAAAAAAGAAAGAAGAAAATTAAGTTAAGTCATAGAAAGTCGAGTCATGTCAAGTTGGAGTAAGTTAAGTTATTGGATCAAGTAGCGGGATAAGCTAAATTAATTAATTTGTCTAATTAGGTTAGAAAATTATTGGGCTAACTTAGATTGGGTTGAGCTTAGAAAGAAAAGCTCGAGCTAACTAGGGTTTTTAGAAGGTAGGGTAAATCTTGGAAGAATCGCAATCAAATCTTTCGATATGAAATATTCAATTTTAAGTTTATAAATAGCATGTTGGCTAGGGATTTAGAGAGAAGAAAACGGTTTTTTTTTTTTTTTTTTAATTACACTACCACACAACACAACACCCCTTTAGCTAGCAATGCCCAGTTCGTCACCAGGCTACCGCCTAACGTCGCCCAATAGCATCTAATCTATTGCCCAGTACCACCTAGCATCACCTAACAACACCCAGTCTGTTGCCTAGTAGTGCCTAGTTCATCACTTAGCACCGCCCAGTTCGTCGCCAATCCACTACCAAGCAACCCCCAGTCCACTGCCTTGTGTTGCCCAGTTCATCACCCAGCGTCACCTAGTTCACTACCTAGCGTCGCCCAGTCCATCACCTAGTGTCGCCTAGTTCACCGCCCAATAGCCCTCGGTCCACTACCCCAACACCGATACGATTTGACTTTAGGTAAATTTTCATTAATTTTTATTATTATTTATTTATTTCATTAATTTTTATTAATTTACTTTATTAGTTATATTTTTTCTTTATTAACTATTTTTGTGTTTAAGTGCAGGTTTTTTATTTATTTATTGTTGTTTATTACTATTGCAAATTTTTTATTTTCCAATAAAATTTAGTTGAATTAAGTTTTTTTTAAAAGACATGTTTTTTTAAATAAAAAATACTTTCACATATAGTGGTTTTGAAAAATAAAAAATCTTAAATTGAGTTTTTTTCAAAAAGATTCGGTTAGTTAGGGTTTTTTTTTTTATTTAATTCGGAAAAACTAGACTTTTTTTAGGTTTGTTTTCTTAAAATAATAAATTGATAAAAACATAAACCTAATTCGGTTTTCAATATAAAAATGACCCACTCACTAAAAATTTTATAAAAAGAGAATTATGGTCGATTTGATCCCGATTAGTGAGTATGTAGTCATCTTCAAGGCAACCGTATAAAAAGTAAAAAAAAATCTTTTTCCCCTTTTTTTTAGAAATTCGTAATAAAAAATAATAAAAAATCATTTTGGTCATCTTTCATATATTTAGGTATATTTTTTGCATTTTTAGAAAATTATAAAAATAAAAGCTCATCTGTAGACACCTAATTTTTGCCTCTCTATAGTCTTAATTTTTATTTTTACAAAAACGGTCCTAATTCAAAAATAAAAATAATAAAAAATAATAACAAAAAAATTAATAAAAGATAAAAACAATAAAAATTAACAAATGATGAAAATACAAAAAATAAAATGATGAGAAAAAGAAAAGTTAAAAAGATTTTTTTAGATTTTTTTTAGGAAGTAAATTATTTTAGAGTCAATCATTTTATTTTAGCTTACTTAAAAATTATTATTTTAGGCAATCGGATATTTAAAGTATGATTTAGTTATATTAAAAATCAAGGCGTAGATCAACGACCTAATGGATAAGTATTAAAGTATAGGATTGGATTTAATTTGAGGTCTTGGGTTCGAGTCTCACTAGGCACTTATGTCTTTTATTTTTCTATCTTTTACAAAAGCAAGATGAATAAATGGGATTCATATCTAATTAAAATTATTTGGATTTAGTTTAATAATTTAATTAGATACAATAGATATGATTTGATATGATCTTATTTAGCTTTTATAAATACAAAAAAACTCCTAAAAGAAGAATCATCCTTCATCCATTTACACAGTCCAAGCCAAATACATCGACTGAATACACCAATTCATGTACAGCATCCATCCAATGCCCTAAACATAGTATACGTAAAACCTATCCTTTCCTCGCTCTTTAGCCAAAAACTGTCACCAACTCTGTTACCCTAACCAACATCTACTCACCACACTGTTTCGTTGAATCACTAGTCGCGACTACAGCCACGCCTTGAACTTTGACAACTGCCATGCAATGTTGATCCAAATCGCACGCCTGACTAATCGCCACTGTCTTCACAATAGCCACATCTAATGTCTACTACAACAACACGAACCACACACAACAACAACAGTGCACTTCCCCCTTGTCCAGCAATCAGTGACCAGATTGGACATCGATCATCCAGCTTCATGCCATGCCAAACTCACGCAACGGCAGCTATTCCATCCTTTCAGTCCGAACAGCGACGCAGTATACTGACTAACCACCCATCAGTACGCCAAAAGTACAGCATATAAAACACATTCCACTAAGCAATTACAAGACTTGACACCTTCTGCAAGTTGGTAGTATAAAAATCCCCGATCAATTGAACAGCAGTAAAGCCATACTCGCGCTTCATCCTCGACACACCACACTCGACCACTCTCTACGTACGATAGTAGCACGTCACTGAAGTTTCACGCATCTACCAAGAGCATAATTCCCCGTACTGCACACTACAATTCATAGTTTGCACTCTAACGTTTATTATTGCCGCATTGTTTGGAGGTTAAGTCCATAATTGCAGTTCAGCCACAGTCTACGCTGTCACACAATCGGCCGCGACAGTTACTCCATCCATGCCAAGCCCTAATTGTGACGATAGCCATACGGATCACCGTAACAAGTAGTCAATGCCTGCAAGCAACTCTATTGTCGCACAGTGAACAACAAGCAAGGTCCAATTCACTTTCTTTTTCTTTTTCTTTTTTTAAATTTATATTTATTTATTTTATTTGTTTCTTTGTTTATTTAGTTATTATTAGTTAGCGAGTTAAGTTTATAACTTATGACATATATATTTATATATTAGTTTAGTTATTTTTAGTGTCAAAGTTTTTTTTTAGAATTCCTCACATAGAAATTTATTTATTTTTTATTTTTATTTTTTTTTTTATAAAAATTAATAATAAATTTATAAAAAAATGGGATTTTTAGAGAGTTTTTTTTTTAAAATAAAAGCATTCGAGAATTAGGGCCCTTTATAATCTTTTTGAAAAATTAAATTGGTAAAACGTAAACTCGGTTGGTTTTCAAAAATTAAAATAAATCAATACATTAAAATTTTTTTGAAAGAACTACGATCGTCCGATCCTAGCTAGCGGGTACGTATGCACTTTCGGTGCGACGATAAAATCTGTAGAAACTTAGGTTCTTTTTTATTTTGATTTTTATTTATTTATTTTTAAATATTGTAATTAGAAGAATAATCCTAATTTTGGTAAATAGATAGTGGTACCCGTTAGGATTTAATAGGTTAGCCCCCGAATTCGGAACTCTCTAGTTCTTCATTCAAATTAAAATCAAAGACCGGTAGCCAAATTGTAATCAATCCACCCAATTGGTTATGGTTTCTTTTCTTTTCCCAACTTCGGTCGGATGGTGACTCAAAAAATTATTTTCAATAAAAAACTGGAATTTCTTAATTTCTTTAGTTGAGGATTAATATTAAATGCATCAGGGTTTAGTATTAATTGGAAAATGAGAAATTAATTTTAAATAAAAGAAACCGAAAAATCAGACTCGACACCATTAATTTTTTTTAACTTTCACATAGTGATTTAGTTTTAATAAGTTAGCCGTCGAACCTAGTTTTTCTGGTTTAATTTTCTAAATATAAAAAATTTTTAGAATATCCATAGACTAGTGGTCAAATTAGAGTTTTCCCACCTAAAAACCCTAATTTCATTTTTTTATTGGTTAGGGACTCCAATTTTTTAAATTTTTTAAGAAAAGTATTTCCTTAGTTTAATGTCGGGTAATTTATATTAATTGAGCTGGACTTGATAGAGGTTAAATTAAGGAAATCAAAATAGGGCTTGACAGAATTGGCGACTCTACTAGGGACGCTTAATGGGTTAGTTGTGTGAAAGTTAAAAAAAAAATTTAATGGGCTGTTGTATTATTATTTTCTTTTTTATTATATTATAGTTGTACTAATTGTCTTTTAGTGATGCAAGCCTTAAAAAAAAAAAAAAGCCTAGCCCAATAGGCCTTCATAGGAATAGGGGGTTTTTTATTTTTCAAATAACAATTTGTGTGTTTAGATATGGTCGAACCTGAGCCACCTTAGAAACTTAGGACAGGCTATCATTGTATAACCCTTAGGTCACTAGGGTCTTTATTCCCGCTTGGCAGTGATAGGCGAGCCCACTTAGGCTTCGATGTAGCCCATTATGCTTCTGTTTAGAAAGCCTTAGAGCTATAGAGCTTAAGACCTGTAGATCCTACTCTTTTGCATCATTCTTTTCGAAAAAGAGGTACTTATTTTTAAAATTATAGGAAAAGCCTGATTTAATCCATGGTCAGTTTATCGTCCATTTTCAATTAAAAAAATCAATAACCCTTATATATAAGTATACATAAGCTTCATTTTTATTAAATCTTATTTTGAATATACTTATATATAAGGATGCTCTTTGACCACGGATTTCTCATACTCCTTATAATTTATTAATGGCCAACTCCATTGCATTGCATGCGTATGTAGCATATCGCATCACATTTATTTTGCATAGTTGTTTGTATATGCTATCTTTTGTAATATATGTGCATCTTGTAGGTTTTGTTTTATTTCATCAATAATAGGTTATGTAACATAACATTTAACATAAAATGGTTAAAATCATCAGTATTTCCCCTGTGCTAATGTTAAAAAAAAAAAAAATTCTATATCAACTTATAATTTTTTTTGGCATGTAATAATGGAAATTAATGATGATAAAAATTATTATGGAATTGGCATTTTTTAAAAAAGACTATCTAACATTTTTTTTTAAAAAAAGGAAATTTCAAAAGATATTTTATTATTAAAAACCAGTTTCATAATAATTATTTACTCGGTTGATTTTTATTACATTGCCCCATGTGTACCATATTGTTACGAACTAACAAAATAAAAAAAAAGATTTAATCATTAGATTTCCATTGTGAATTATTTTTCATCTTAAGATTATTAATCTTGCAAATGTCTAAGTTCTTATTCTTCGTGTTTAGTCCTTAGGTTGTTATGATCTTAATAGAGTTTTCTCTATAAGTTGTCACCCTTATGTCATTTATTTAATAAGTTTCTCATTATAAAATAATTTTTACTTCTCCATGTCATTCTTGTAATATTATTATCATCCTATGTCCTTAGTCGTTAGTCCCAATGTTTTCTGTATTTAGATTTGTCAATGTCAGTATTAGGCTTCTATGACATAAAATAAGCATTGATTTTCTAATAAAAGTTTCCAAAATAAAAAAGAATGGTTTTGAAAACTAAAAACTCGATGCAGTGTTGCTAATAAGAAGGGATTCTTGCAAGCTTTGAAAGATTGCTTTCAAAGTGATCTGGCCTAACCTGAAACCCGTAATCACTCATTTTCAAAAAAAAAAAAAAAAAAAATCAAGATGTCTAAAGCTCTGGAACTAAGAATAGCTATAGCAAAAGGGATTCTAAGCAAACAAGGAAAATAAGTCAAGACCATAAGTCATACCCAAGCCCAAGTGCCTATTGATACCCCATCTCAAGCAGAAGAATCCAAAGAGTTGTAGATTTAAGGGCCCATTATTGGAAAAGTTGCTAGAGATAGATGGTCAAGTCCGCGGGGTGGGGGGTGGGGCGGGGGGGAATGGGTAGGCATGTTACTGCCAAGGTCTGGAAGAAAAGGTTGCTACCTTAGAAGAAAAGTTGGTGATATTAGAAGAAAGGCTCACTAGCACGGAAATGGCGATGGGATATGTGCTTAAGTAGCTTGGAAACCTACATCCTAATGCTAATAGGAAGTTATAGCCTAAGCATGAAGTTGATTCAATGAAAGAGAAGCCAGGAACAAATGTGCCAATTTGAAAAGCCCAGAATCAAGATAGGCCCATCCACAACAAGAGGAGGCAATTTACACAGTTGAACATTCTAATAGCCCAAGTGTTCAAGCAATTGAGAGATGTAGGACTACTAACATGTGAAAACCCAACAAAGAAATGCAATTTAAGGGATCATGACCCTAACAAATGGTGTGAATACCATATGAGCCAAGTGGGGTATACCACTGAAGATTGTTGGAGATTGAAGCATAGGTGCAAGATTTGATTAATGCCAAGATTATCCAACCAAATTTTCTAAAGATTGATAGGTTGGTTAGCAATAGTATTCTTTCCCTAAGTTTTGAAGGGGGCATCAAATAAACAACCTCCAACATTAGGCATTAACAATCTGTTACTATCATCTGACCGGGTGGCTTACCACTTAAAGCAGTTGGGTATATCTCCAAGAGATCAATTCAATTGAATGGGCCGAGTTCAAAGAAGTGACAGAAATAAGAGCAAAAAGTAGAAAAGAATTTTAGTTATTGCATTTTTTTTTAATAATCTTTCATTTTGGAGCTTATAATGGATACAGGTTATTTGTGTATTCTTGTCTTTATATGCTATGAAGCTAGCTTAATTCAAATAGGGGCATTTTGAATGAGTGAAAATGGATAAAGAAAATGTGAACTTGGAGCTTAAAACTTTCTACCTAAGGGAGTAATAACATACTACTCGAATGGTTTAGGATGAAAAGAGGCAACCGATGTCCCAAACACTAACCCTAGACACACATGAGAGAAGAGTGTCATCAAGGTGAATAATTTAGCTCATTCCTTAAAGGAGGCATGTCTTAAACTTAGTACATGTGTCAAAATAATATTAGGCATTTGTTTCATCATCCTTAAATAAGATTATCCCTTGCAAACCCATTTGAACCTTTAGGGGATTTTTCTTAAAATTAGCCTTACCAAGAACCACCCCAAATTGGGGAAATTAGGAGGTTAGGGTTATTAATTTGGAGAAAAGGAGTAGACTAACTTATGCTTGACTTATTTTTGCCAATTCATGAGCAAATATTGTTATAGATAATTCAATTTCTTTAGGATGAAGAAGAATTTCAAACCATATACATCTCACTCAAGCCTATATATTCATTTAATCACATCAAGTCCATACATTCTTTCCCAAACACTTTAAAGGCATATACACTTCTCCTAAGCTCATACACATTGGACTTACCTTTTGGTGCTTCAAATCCTATTGAGTGAAAACTCAATAATGGTAGGTAACCAACTTGACAAAAAAAAAGAAAAAAAAGAAGAAGAATAAAAGGAGAGAAAAAAGTGAAAAAAGAAAAAAAGAGAAAGAAAAAAAAAAGGGGCGGAGGGGGGGGGGGGGGGGGAAGGTGGGGAATGAGCTAGGTGTTCACCTTTAAAGAATAGCTAAATTACCAATAAAACCTAAAGTCTAAACTTGTGATAATATCTAAAGGCCAAACACTTTCAATTCTTAAGCTCAAAAGTAAGGCCCTCACTATATTATATTACCCACTATACTAGCCTTAATGAAACTCTTTTGACTAAAGAAATTAACTTATCTTAAGTGAAATTTGCTCATGAAACTGAGGTAAGCTCATGTTTTTTCTCTTAAGTTCTTGGCTTGTAAACCTAGGATTGATTGCATATGATTTCTTTAAAATTGGCCAAGTATATTAATATTCATTTTCTTAATCCATCAACCAAAAGCCTTACATTGCAAACCTAAAAAAGACCTATTGATTGACCAGAATGTACTACTTACAAGATAGGCCACAATTTTTTGAAATTGATGCTAAGAGTAAAAACAGACCTATGAGACTACAAGGAAGTCCAGTTTGACTAAGCATTTCAAGTAATGATATCTATCCTCTTAGTGGAAAACCAAAAAGTTGAGTTTTATCTCAAGTTTGAAGTTAGTGTTTCTAAAAATTCAGAGATCATGAATTATGTTCTAGGAAACGACATTGAAAGAATGAGTGATCAATGGGCAAGGGGTAAGCCAACCCCTTATTTGTGATCTTTAAAGTTTTCGAGACTATCTTACTTGTTAGCAATACAATTTTCTACCAAAGAGTGTTTTTTTTTTTAATTTCTTGAAAAAAAGAAACAAAATTTTCAAAAGAGAAATGACACTTTTAAAATTATTAAGAGAGATTTCTTAAATGAAAAAAAAAAGTTAACATTTTCAAGGAGTCATCAAAATCCCTCAAACTTAAGTCATAGATCAATTTGTCAAAACTCATGAAAGTTTTCTTACTTCCTGGATTGCTTGCTTAATGAAGCGCCATCTAATCCTTTCTAGGATCACTTGCTCATAGGAGCGCTATCCTATCTAATCTTTTGCTAGGATTGCTTGCTTAAAGAAGCGCTATCCTACCTATTCATTAGTTGGATCACTTGCTCAAAGAAGCGCTGTCCTAATCCTTTTTAAGATCGCTTGCTCATAAGAGTACTGTCTTATCTATTCCTTTGTAGAATCACTTAGATCGCTTGCTTAAAGGAGGGCTATCCAATCATTTAAAAGATTGCTTACTCACGAGAGCATTGTCTCATTTTGTATTTAATAAAATGTCTCATCTTATCTTTAAAAGATATTTCTTTTCAAGTAACTCATCTCGAAGAGATCTATCTCCTTCGGATTATCTGCCAAACCAAAACAAGTTAATTTTACCCCTTGAAATTTTTGCTATATCCTTCCAAGATAGACATCCTTTAGCCCTTTCCTTTTAAGGTAGGCTCCCTTTAAATTTTTGCTCTATCCTTCCAAGATAGATACCATTAAGCCTTATCCTTTTAGGATAGGCTTCCTTGAAATTTTTGCTCTATTCTTCCAAGATAGATACCCTTAAGCCCTATCTTTCCAAGATAAGCCCTCTTAAAATTTTTGATCTATCCTTCCAAGATAGACATCCTTCAGCCCTATCTTTTTAAGATAGGCCCCCTTCAAATTTTTACTCTATCCTTTCAAGATAGACACCATTAAGCCTTATCTTTCCAAGATAGGCCCCCTTCAAATTTTTGCTATATCCTTCTAAGATAGACACCATTAAGCCCTATCTTTCCAAGAAAGGTCCCCTTGAAATTTTTGCTCTATCTTTTCATGATAGACACCATTAAGCCTTATCCTTTTAAGATAGCCCCTTAACCTTTTGCTTTGTTCTTTCAAGACAGACATTCATTTGCCCCGTCCTTTTAAGATGGGTAGTTTATTCTTTACATTGACCTTTCAAGTTGATATCTTTCATTAAAATAAAACACAGCTTAGTTGATCAGTTCAAAGTAGGGTTTGGCAAAAATAGGTATCTCTTTTGTCTTTGTAGCAAAGTTTTAATTAAACTTTACTACAAAGAGGGGCAGTTGTAGATATCTTATTTTTGTCAAATTTTTTTATTTCAAATAATTGAGCAAGGTTAATGAATAAATAGTAAAAAAATAAAAAATATATATATAATTAAAATAAAAAAAACGAAAATTAAAAGAAAAATAAAAAAAAGAAAGAAGAAAATTAAGTTAGGTCATAGAAAGTCGAGTCATGAGTTGAGTCGTGTTAAGTTAGAGTAAGTTAAGTTGGAGTAAGTTAAGTTGTTGGATCAAGTAGTGGGAAGAACTGAATTAATTAATTTATCTAATTAGATTAGGGACTTATTGGGCTAACTTAGATCGGCTCAAGCTTAGAAAGAAAAGCTCGAGCTAACCAGGATTTCTAGAAGCTAGGGTAAATCTTGGAAGAATCGCAATCAAATTTTTCAATACAAAAGATTTGATTTTGAGTTTATAAATGGTATGTTGGCCAGGGATTCAAAGAGAAGAAAACAGTTTATTTTTTTAATTACACTACCACATAACACCACACCCCTTCAGCCAATAGTGCCTAATCTATCATCCAGCACTGCCTAGTCCATTGCTAGTCTACCACCCAGCATCGTCTAGCAGCGGCCAGTCTGTCGCCCAACACTACCTAGCAGCGCCCAGTTTGTCGCCTAGTAGCACCCAGCACTGCCCAGCGTTGCCCAATTTGTTACCAATCTATCGCCTAGCGATGCCTAGCAGCGCCCAGTTTGTTGCCCAACACTACCCAGCGTAGCCTAGCAGCACCCAGTTCGTTGCCTGGCATCACCCAGCAATGCCCAATAGAATAGACTATCAAAACTATACACTGAATGTCCATAGCATAGAATGTTAATATATTAATCAACAAAGGCTTATAAGATATGACTACTTCATTTTATATATGAAGGAAGAAAAGAAAAGTTTGAACAAAATAGAAGTTAAGATTAGAAGCAGAACTCAGGATTACAAGTGGCAAAAGAATACAAAATCAAAAGATGAGCAAAAGGACAAGGAAAATATAAAACATGAGATAAGCTAGAAGCATGAGACAAAAATCAAAAGAGATAACAAGAAATGAAAAAGAACATTTTCTAGGTTAAGACTCAATAATGTGGAGATATAATTTTATAATATATCTAATCAATTCAAGGAATACTTAAAGGAATACAGAAGTAATGGAGTATTTAGGAAAGAGAACTTTCTATGAATACATGATAACATCATAAGGAAAGAATTGCTTATACACGTTAATAATAGTTAAGCGAATTTGAGAAGACAATAAAGAAAGATCACAAAAATTATACGGATAAGGGTTACTCTACGGCTACTACTAAAGATTGAAGACTTGAACATTTGAGCTACAATTATTTGAACAGATGAAGAGAACAAAGAATGAGCAAGAAGAACAAAGTTTTGAAAGAAAGTGTATATGCATGAAATAAGTTTTTTTAATACTTTTGGATTGAGTCTATTGTAATCCTTAAAGGCGTTGTCAATCTCTTTTAAAATTAAGAGAGATTGCTTGAGAGAAATTGGGATACGATACTGTAGGTGGACACATAAAGGCCAATAATCACATAGGGGGAGTTCCCATCCATAAGATGGATAGAAAACTAAATGATAGTCGAAGTTGGAACAAACCTGTACACTAACCCTTAGATGTGATGCACTAAAAGCCACATATGGACTCACTAACTTAGCTAATATATTACATAACTGGGTTGGAAAGGTTACTTGGCGATTAGTTCTTACTTAGGGAATCAGATAAGAGTGCGACTCCACTTGAAATTAGCTAAGTCATAAGCTAATACTTAAGAATGATAGATCAAGAAGACAAGGGGAATATTCACTTATTAATTGATGTGGCTTAGTACAAATGGAGTATATATAATTTCCATGTAGGGCCACATCCTTAGCTAGCTAAATTACATGAAAGGATAAGATACTAAAAATAACATGTACATAAAATACAAGGGTAATATGGAAAAATGGATAAGGAATGTGCATTAGGAAAGTTGTTGGGTTTGTATATGAAAAGTGAAGCTCATGTGTTAATCCTTTGTCGATTAGGACTGAAGCGAGAGACTATCCCCTAAATGGGTGCATGTCGAAGGTTGGAACATGAAGTAGGTTCGTAAACTAGTGGATGGGCATGGAGGAAGGCTAGCTAAGCTATTCAAAAAGTCAGTTGAGCTTTTTGCCTACTTCTAAGCTCCTTTTGAACAAGTCAATGCAAGGTAGTCCTAATCTTATGTCATGTTAGAATGTAGCTTGGTTTTTTTCACTTAAGAGATAGTGAATTGATGGAGGCTTGGGTATGTTATTAAGTTGGCTTATTGAAGGAGCTTAACCTCCTCTTCTATAAGTTGCTGCGAAAGAGCTCAATGAACCAAGGTAACTAATCTGCAAGCACGGTAATAGGTAATTGGGCTACAATTCCTATCATCTCCTTTGGATTGTTTGAGATTTGGGATCAAATTTGGTTTGGATCGGTCTTGCTCATCTTTAGGGATGTATGGACTTAGGTCATTGACATTAAAAGAATCTAATACTCCATACTTGTTTGGTAAGTCTACCATGTAGGAATTTTAGCTTATCTTCTTTAAGACTTAAAATGGTCCATCTACCTTAGGTAACAACTTGCTTGTCCTTAAGCTTAGGAACCTATCCTTATTTAGGTAAATCTACATAAGGTTTCTAGGCTTGAATTCTTTGTCCTTTCTTCCTTACCATTTCTTTTTGAGCTTGTAGGTTGAGTTAGGTGGTTGATCACCTTTTGGTGCATATTCCTCATGGCCCTCAATCGGTTTATGGCTATCTAATCTTCTTAGCAACTCTACAAAGGCACTTAATTAAGGGGAAGTTAGGGGTTGAACCCATAAATAATCTCAAAATGGTTCGTTCATCTATTAGTGGAGAACTCAATCACCAACATGCACAAGTCTTAATCTATTAGGTTCCTTTCCACTACTACTTTGAATAAAGAGCCTAGGGTTCAATAATGACCTTAGTTTGTCCATCCATCTAGGAGTGACATGAAGTACTAATTAGAAGCTTAGTTTGGAGGCATATCCATAAGGTCTTTAAAAAGTGACTAAGGAACTTATGATCCCTATCAAACATTATAGCCTTTGATACTTCATATAACTTGACAATTTCTTACAAAAAGAGAGAAGACATAGCTAAAACATTGTTAATTCGATTGTAGGGCACAAAGTGTGCTATTTTATAGAACCTATCCATAATCACCATTATTGATTCCTTCCCAAGGGATGTTTTTGATAAGCTGAGCATGAATTTCATATTTAGCTAGAACCATGGTTTAGTTGGGACAAGTAGCAGTAGGTACTAGCCTTGCTCAATTCGACTCTTAGCTCTTTTACATGTAGCATGCCTCTGAAGTAACACATGTACGTCCTTCATGATCCTAAGCTAAAAGAACCTAGACTCTAGTAATTCATGAGTTTGCTACTTGCTAAAATATTTGAACAATCATCTACTATGCACCTTTAGCACTAGCAATTCCCTCATGGAATAAGTATGGATGCATAGTTTTCCTTGGTAGAATTGGTATCCATCTTCCTTATGGAAGTCATCAACAATTCAGCCATTATAACATCGTGCAAAAATTAGACCAAAGTGTGGTTTTGGGCATATGAGCCTTTAATGACTAAGAAACTGAGTAGCTTAATCTATAAGTTGGTCAAGAGGTTATGCCATCTAAATAAGGCATTAGTGACATATTAGCCTTGCCTATCTTATACTTCACCAATTGAGGAAATCCCTCCATGAACTCAATCTATTTAGTTTATTGCTTAGACAACTAGGGTTGGCTCTTCAAGTACGTCAATGAATCATGGTCGATGTAGATCACGAATTCATTAGGCAATAGGTTATATTGCCATACAATCAAGGCTCGTATCAAGGAGAAGAACTTCTTATCATAGACTGAGTGGTTGAGAATAGCTCCTGTGAGTTTCTCATTGGAGTAAGCAATAGGTTGACCTTCTTGCATTAGCACAACTCCTATGCCAATGCCACATGTGTCATACTCCAACTTAAAAACCTTTTCAAAGTTCAAAAGAGCAAGGAAAGGGGCAATAATCAACCTCTCCTTCACCTTGTTAAACCCCCTTTACTCTCTTTCTCCCTACTTAAACATTGTGTTCTTCTCGATAGCTTGGTTAAAGGAGATAGAATGGACCTAAAGTTCTTGATGAAGCATCGGTAAAAGGAAGCTAGTTTGTAGAAGTTTCGAACTTATGAAGAATAAGTTAGCATTAACCTTTCAATTACAACCCAAACTTTGTCTTCATCAACTTACATTCCTCCTTTACTTATTGCAAAACCTAAGAAGACCACTTTAGGTCGACAAAAGTTACACTTCTTTAAATTCTCATATTACTCTTTAGCTCATAGCATGGAGAATACAACTCAAAATCTTCATAATGCTTCTCTAGGTTCGGACTGTACACAAGTATGTCATTAAGGTACATAACTACAAACTTATCAATTAGATCTCGGAGTATGTGGTTCATCAGCCTCATAAACATGCTTGGAGTGTTAGAGAGATCGAAGGGCATCATTAGCCATTCTATAACCCGTGCTTAGTCTTAAATGTTGTCTTCCATTCGTCTCCAATTAGCATTTCGATCTAATGGTAGCTTGACGTTAAATCTATTTTTAGAAAGACTTTAGCTCCATGTAGCTCATCAAGCATATCATTAAGCCTTAAGATTGGGTATTAATATTTAATAGTGATTTTGTTGCTAGCTTGGCTATTAATGCACATTCTTCAAAATCTGTCCTTCTTTAGTACTAAAATGGTTGGTACGGGATAAGGATGTAGAGATTCATGAGCATAGCCTTGACTAATCAACTCATTCACTTGCCTTTAGAGCTTAGTAGCTTCCTCTAGGTTCATCTTATAAGTAGGCTTATTCAATAAAGTAGCCCCTGATTGAAGGTCGATGGCATATTCAATGACTTAAACTAAAAGTAGTCCCTTGGGTAGTTCGTTTGGGAACAAGTCTGTCAACTCATTAATGAGTCTCTACACTTCAATAGGCAATTCAATACTTTATTTTAACATCTCCAATGTCATCTAAATCAATCAAAAGGTTAGCACATCAGCCTTGAGCTCATGTGACAATTCAACTCATGTCATCACTAAACTTTTCTTTTGAGCTCCACTTAATTGATTTTACATGTTTACGACTTAGCTCAAAGTCACAAGCTTTAACATAATTATCCTCCCTTTTTCCTCAAAGGCATAGATATTCTGGAATACATCATGAATAACTCTTCGATCGAATAACCTAGGCCATCCTAACATTATGTATGATGTACACATTAGTAGTACATCACATTGCACTTCATCATGGTAAACTCCAGTAGAGATTGGTATAGTAACCTGTTGGGTGACATGAGAGCTCCTTTCTCGTATAACTAATGTAATTTGTATGGCTTAAGATGAGGGATGGTAGGCAACATAAGTGTTTGCATCATACTTGTAGAACCTACATTGGTACAGCTCTCATTATCCACAATGACATTCACTTAGCAGGTGGTGTGGAACAAATTTTCCCTTTACTCATTTTCTTCTAAACTAGTCAAGCTCATAACTCAATAAATGGGGGGAAATTACACTATAAGGGATAAACGTTTAGGGGTCAGTGCAAATGAGAGATAAACATTTCAAATAGTTCATTTAAGGGATAAATGTTTGTTTTTGTAATTAAAACAAGAGATGTCATAATAGAGAAGTATAATGTTGTTGATTGTTGCTGACGTATCACATGGTATGGACACATGTGTTGCTAACATGGCCTAATATAAAAATTTAGATAATTAATTTTATTATGTGACCATGAGAGGAAAATAGAAAATAAAAAAGAAAATTCATTGAATAAAGAACTAAAACAATATAACAAATCAAAAAACAAAACCCTTTCGTTAAAACAAGAAAATTAAATACTTTATGATCCAAAAAAATTTACAGTGTTGGTACCCTAACCCATGAACCTTAATCAAAATCCATTTAAGAAGCTATTTGATGTGTTAGTACTGAGAAGGCTTATGGAGGTACATATTGTTTCTTGTTCCTCTTTTGTTTCTTAATTTTTGTTCATTGTTTTGTTGATGATTGTCCTAATATGTACCGTTCTAATCATAACGTTTGGATGTGGTATTAGTGCCCAATCTTCTGTTTTTTGGTATGATTTTTTATTGGTAGTGAAAGCATGTAGCGATCGTGTCTACTGTGAAATGTTGGTTATTATTGTTTTTCCATAAAGTTGTGAACTTTTGTATTTTTCTTTTACTGTTGGTCTTAGAATAAGGAATTTTAGGTCTTTAGGTCTCATTTGGATGCCTTTTTTTTGTTGGAAGGTGTTTCTAATTCTCGTATGAAGAATGCCTTTTTGGGTCTATGAAAAGTCTTATTGTTGTTGGTGTTTAAAGATATTGCCTTTTTGTTTTTGTTAGCATGTGTAATGAATTAAAAATTATGTGTACTTTGACATTATATATCAATACCACCCAATAGTGTTTAGTTGCTATCATGTGAGCTTAAGGTCATTTTGCCCCTTTTTTATTCAACCATGGTCAAAATTGGTAGGTCCTTTTGCAAATTGAAAAGGACAATGCATGTTCTGATTGATTCAATTTAATTTATTGGACCCTACTTCATATTCTCTATTGAAAACCTGTTTTATAACTATTAGCTATTGAAATTTATTTATACTGTTGATAAGTACCAAGTTGACTTACATAACTTCCATTGATAGTTTAATTTTTGATATAAACATAATTTTAAATCAGGTTTATTTCTTAATGACAGCAAGACTTGTGGTTGTTTCATATTGTTATCATATTGTTTCTACTAACCTTTTAGAAAGTGGTAATAGACTGTTATCGTATTGTTTCTATTAATATCCCTTTCATACAATAGGAAATTCAGATGATTAGAAGAAATAGTACTAAAGCACTAGCATTACAAGAAAGTAAATAAAAACAAAATTGGCTTATAGATTTCGTGGAATATGCTAGAGTGAAAGAAATATTAATGCTCGCTTTCAAGAATGATGAATTAAGAAAAATTATTTATTAGAAAATAACATGGACATACCACAACATAGAATTGATTTAAAGGGAAAGGAAAAAGGAACAAAGCGTATGGATTAAATCACAAGATCATAAGAGTGTCACTAACCATCACATGCTAATACCCTTACTCACATGGTATGCAACCGACTAAGAACCATGCCTTCTTTGTCATATCGAAGATTTTGGGGGAAACATACATAGAGCAGAAATTTTAGTGGTGGTAACTCTAGTAATATCAAGACTGACATCAATTTGCACCTTCTCTATAATTATCACTTTGATTTTCTTAATAATGCTTGAACTATAACAAGTATGCTTATGACCAGACTACATTGAAATTTAGCTCCATACGAAGCTTTAATCAAAATTATAACTTTACATTAGGCTTAGATATACATAAGGATACGGTTTAACTAAAGTGAACACTTAATTTCAAGTAACTGCAGGCATGTTGCTCATGAATATAATGGTTGCTTGCTTTAACCAAGATATGAATATTTGACCTAGTATAAATTTCTAGCCCTTCAAAATTGTAGTAGCAAACTTGGCTTTGCTATGCTCTCTATATATGCACTGATAAAAATATATATAGCTGCATCTCATATGTAGTCTTATGATATGTTGTTTTATTTTATCGAAACTATGTAAAACTTTGTTCTAAATTTTTTTTTAAAGGAATTGTAATGTATAACATTAGTTTTTTTTTTTTAAGGTCATTAGATGGTAGAGAATAAAGTATACATTGCAGTCAACTATGGAGGTTTTTTTGTTAGCAAAGGCCTACAGCCTAAGCATATTGGTGGAGTGTTATTTGTTATATCAGTTCATATCAATTAAATATCATATAATGATTTTGTCAAAGACATGCATGTAGGGCTCAATCGGATAAGATTTTTTGGAGCATCTTATCTGTTGGTCCATGATGATTCCAGTCTTGCAAATCTTATATACCATTACCTTAATAGAGGAGTTGATAAGATTTTTGTTGAGCATGGCAACCTTGATGAGGATGATGTGGCACTTGAGCTCTAGGCACTAGGAAGGGAAGACCGTAAAGCCGATGTGATTACAGATGAGGAATTACACACCAATTTCAACTTAGATTGGAGTGGTGCTAATGGAGGTGAAAGTGAAGACATTGATTATGAAGATGAGTCTAATGAAGGCTCAAGCGTTGGATTGGAGTTGGCTAGAGTAGATGAAGAAGGAGCACATGATTGGGATCAACCAATAGTGTATGACGATGATGATGCAATAGATTATGCCGATATGGGTGATGAGCTTGAGGAATCTAAGGACTCTAAAGGTCAAGAGTGTGATAACTAGCTACATACTAATTGTAGGAAGCATAAAAGAAGAAGGCATCATAAGTTTCCTCATTTTGATTCTAATGCAATCTCTTTTGTCTTTGCTGTATCCATGGTCTTTGATGATGTTCAACAATTCAGGGATGCCATTGTTCGACATTCTATCTTAGACCAAAGAGATATTTATTTTCAAAAAAACAAGCGTACATATATTAGAGTTAAGTGTAAGGACGAAGTTTGTCCTTAGAACATCATGATATCATTCAACAAAGTGATAAGTGAGTTTTAGGTGAAGGTATATGATGGTAGGCATGTGTGCTAATAGGTATATAGAAATAAGTGAGCTACATCTAAATGGTTAGCAGAGGAGTTTAGGGATACCATTGAATCATCTTTAAGTATAACATAAGGTAAGTTGAAGGAGTTAGTGAAGAGACGTTTAGGGTTGAATATCACCTTAAGTAAGAGCAAGAGGACTTGAGAGAGGGTACTGGTACAATAAGAGTATGGCTACAAAAAAGAATATGAAAAATTATGGGACTATGGGGAAGAGTAAAGAGAGAGCAATATAATAGTGGTACTTGTTGTTGATGAGACGAATGGGTAACCAAAGTCTGAGTTCAAATGGATGTACATATGCTTTGATGCATGTAAGCAAGGATTCTTAGCAGGTTGTTGGCCTATGATTGGTGTTGATGGGTGTTTTCTTACAAGATTGACCAAAGGCCAGTTGTTGTGTATAGTTGGTAGGGACACTAATAACGGGATGTTTCTAATAGCTTGGGTAATGGTATTAGTTGAGAATAAGGATAATTAGGCTTGGTTTCTTTGTTTGTTGAAGACAAAGCTTCGAATTGAAGGTATAGGTAAAGGGTAGACTTTCATTAATGATCGACAAAAGGTATGTATGTTATGTTTATGTTCTTTGTTTCCTTAAATGTTTAAGTGATAGTTAAAATTCTAACCAAAACTTGTTATCATAGGGACTAGTTAAAGTTGTGGGGAGGATCTTCATGAAAGCTGAACATCATTTTTGTGCTTGATATCTTGAAGCAAATTAGCAAAAAGTGTTTGTTGGCCAAAAGCTAAGGAATCTCTTTTGGACATGTGTTAAGAGTTTACATATGGCAAACTTTTGAAAACACATGGAAACATTGCAAGCTTATTCCCCTACAGTGGTCGCTACCCCAAAATAGGAGGATTTTTGACATTACGTTAAAGTACACTTCCAAACACATACCTATTGTGATGTTGTGGAGAATAACATGTGTGATGCCTTTAACAGAAAGATTCTTGGACCTAAGAGAAAATCTATGATCATTATGTTTGAGGGTATAAGGTCATATGTGATGAATTACGTGCAAAGGTAGAGGGGTGAAGTGGACTCATGAATGTTCACTACGAGTGTTAAAGCCGCTAGGAGAAGCTAGATATCAAAGTAAGCATTGCAAGGTAAAGTTTGCTAGTGACAAAGGTTTTGAGATAGAGTACAACGATGACATTTATGTTGTAGATGTGAATGGGAAAAGCTACACATGTAGACTTTGGCAATTGAGAGGGATTCCATGCTACCATGCTGTATTGGCTATCCATGATCTTAAGGTAGGATATTGAGTCCTATGTTGATGCCTTCTATAAGAAGACCACATTCCTTTTATTCTACGCATTTGACATGCCTCTTCTTCAAGGCATACAGTTTTGGGAAAGTAGTGGTTGTATTGGTCTTAATCCACTGAGTCATCACAAGAGATGTAGTAAAAAATAGGTGAAGCATAGAAAAGAAGCACATGAAATGGTTAGAGGTAAGCTATCCATAAAAGGTTAAGTACAAACATGTAACACATGCAATGGAGAGGGCTACAATAAAAGGAGATGCAAAGGAGTGGAATCCTCAACATCTACACTTTAGGTATTAACAAAACTCTTGTCATATTTGTCTATTACCTTTATGTTGTTTAAATCTCCAATTTGGAAGAATTGCATTATAGGTTGATGAAGGTAGACGAGAGCAACAATAGCCTATGAATCGTAAGACAACAAAGGGTCTGTGTGGATTTGGAATTTATTATGATGATCAAATGCAAAGAATGTTACTTAATGTGAGTATGGAACAACCTTAAACCTTATTTTCATTAAGGCATAATATGTTGGGACTAAATTAGAAATGATGTTTAATATCAGCCCAGGATGAGTAGTGAGAGAGTACTTGTTGGTGGTGAAGGAACAAGTGATAATGTTGGTGTGAGTAGGACTGTAACTAATTCAAATTATCTAAAAGGTTTGAATTTCATTCAATGAACTTCTACTGAAAAACTTGGTAGATCATTTTTATGCTTATCTTTTAAACTTAGAACATATTGTTTTGATTGTTATAACAAAGGTGACAACCTTATTTATATTAGTAGTTATAGATGTTACTAAAGATGTGCTACATAGTGGCTTTTACCATCTAAACTATATTGATCTAGTTCATCACCATTCTTTTTTTGGTGTTTTGATTTGGATCATACGTTATGTAATTTATATGGCCTAGATTATATACTATGTAAGAGGATAGCTTGTTATCTTACCATTGTTTATTTACATTAGGAGAAACCATGTTAGTCATTTTTCTAGATTTTTGTTTTGATGAAAAAATGGCCTTATCCTAGCACTTGTTCCTAGACTAAAATTATGGACTAAAAAATATCCATATGTTGGTAAGTAGCGTATGGAATTACTATAATGTCACCAGGCTACTTGACGCACGTAGGTACGACAAAAGTTAAATTTGCTTGCTGCTAATATATATTATAGGCTTTGGAGAAAGAGATTTGTAGAAATGTCTTAGCTGAAACTCTTTACAAATATCCTACAAGCAGTGATATTGGGTGTGACTTTGGCGTTATAACTCAAGAAAATGCTGGTCCATCAACAACAACTTATTTGACAGCAATAAGAAGGACTAAAAAACCAATCAAAAGAGGTCTTACCAAACTAAGAAGTAAGAGTCCTATCACACCAATAAGGAAGAGTCAACGAATTTTGAATGCCAGATTCCCTCGGATTCAAATAGATAGAAATGGTCAACCTGAGGTTGTGAACTTAGATGATTAAGTTGTCTACTTTGGAGCTTTGTTTTTGTTATGGTGGATGTGCCCCTATAAAACATAGCGCATTTTGATTATAGTGCAAGGTACTTTTTGTCAAGGAATTAGTGTGCTTAAGAGCTCAGTTATCACTAAGACTTATGGGGGGCATAATTGAATTGAAATGGGTCCTTTGAGATATTAAAGAAAATTAGAGGGAAACAGTCCATAATCAAACAATAGTAGCTGATGTGAAGCTACTCAGAGGATGTGACTCACTAACAAACACAACACAACTTAATATGATGCACAAGTTGATGTCAATGTCTACCCGCCACTAATCTTGAGCTACTTGGCAAGATTAGATAAGAGTGTAAGCGGTATGGACTTGGAGAGGATTGTCTCACAAGAACAGAGTATTCAATATTAAGATGTAAGGTACCTTCGGCTTACAAGAGAAACGGACTATTTATAATAAGTGCCTAGGGCAGTATTACAAATAAAGACATTACAAGAAAGTATTTACAAAAAAGGGATTCCTAGTACATACGAAAATGGTAAAAAGGGCAACAAACCAAAAATGGAAAGGTAGTTAAATGTTAGATGAGGTGGATAGTTGGCAGTGTAGAATTGGTCCTGTACGAATATTCTCTAAGTACAGCAAGCGGGAAGGGTCAAAATGTTGTGGTACTAAAGGGGTTGGGATGAGAGAGATGGTGATATGTTGAGAGAAAACTACTCGGCCATTTAAGTGAGTCTCTTGTCACTCAGCAAGAGATTCTCAGTAGTAGTTGGTCAGAGTACTCGACATAGGGTCCTCAGCAAGGGAATGGTTGGCATTATTACTACCAAGTGTATAAATCAACGTATGATAATGTGGAGAGCTCAGGGAGTTCAACCACCTTTCTTCGATGTATAGTCTCTCGTTATCAGCAAGTTGTCGAGAGAGAATTCTTTAGGAGAGGGATTAGAGGCCTTAGAGGCATGTGTAAGTAATGGGACTGCTGGCTGGCAGTGCATTAGTTTCTCGGGGTTGTTGAAGATTTTTCCTCAAATCTTGGCCTTCGTCATCATCGGGCACATATGGAGTTAAGTTGGTGATGTTAAATGTGGTAGATACACTAAAACCTTCGAGTAGCTCAATCTTGTAGGCATTATCATTAAGGCGCCTTAGGATCCTATAGGGTCCATTCGCTTTGGGTGATAGTTTGTTCGTCTTCTTGCTAGGGAAGCATTCTTTGCTAAGATAGATTCATATAAGGTCCCCAAGAGCATAAATGATTCGTTTCCTTCCGCGGCTTCCCATTTCCTTCTGTTGAGCGACAATTTTGGTCAATTGCTCGGTAATTCTTTAGTGTAACTTATGAAATTCCTTAGCACACTGCAGGTTGAATTGACTTTCACCTTATGTAGATGGACTATTAACTAAGTCTAAGGGTAGGTTCAGGTTAAGTCCAAAAATAACCTCAAATGGTGATGTTCCAGTAGAGATGTGAGTTGAGCGATTGTAGGCAAATTCAATGATGGGTAGGCATAAATCCCAATCACGAGAGTTCTTTCTAACAGTAGCACGTAGGAGACTACCAACGGTTTTGTTAACTACTTCAGTTTGGCCATTTATCTGATGGTGGTAAGAGGTACTGAATAGGAGCTTAGTGCCGAGTTTTCTCTATAGGGTTTTCCAAAAGAAGCTCGTGAATTTCGAATCACAGTTAGACACAATACTTCTCAGCATTCCATGTAGTCATACAATTTCCTGTAAAAAAAGGTTAACAATGAATAAAGCATCATTAGTCTTGTGGCAGGGAATGAAGTGGCCTATCTTGTTGAACTGATCAACCACTACTATGATCAAATTGTATCTTCTTGTCATATGGGGAAGGCCGAGCATGAAGTCCATGCTTATATCAATCCATGGCCGCTCGGGAATTGGTAGAGGCATGTATTCTCTATAGGGCTCTCTCTTCCCTTTAGCATATTTATACACCTTGCACCCCTCAAGTATTCGGTGTACATCCCTTATCATCCCTAGCTAGTAAAAATGCTCCTTCAATATCTCAATCGTTCTCTTTTCCTCAAAATGGCTAGCTAGACCCCTAGCATAAGCTTCTTGAACCAGTAGCTCCCTTATAGAATCACTCGGTATGCACATCTACTTACCCTTCATCAAGAAGCCCTCACTCTAGTAGAATCCATCTACTGTTCCTCTATTACTGCACTTGGTTACTAAAGGCCCAAAATGTAGGTCAAGCTCATATCGATCAGGTAAAGTATGCTTGGAACATATGATTCATGAGTCGCATGAATGTATTCGGCGCATTAGTTAAACCAAATGGCATAACCATCCACTCAAATAGACCATCCTGACTCTTAAAGGCTATTTTCCATTCATCTCCCAGTCTCATTCATATTTTATGATATCCACTCTTTAGATCTATTTTTGAAAAGATGCGTGCACCATGCAACTCATCGAGCATGTCATCCAACCACAAGATCAGGTATCGGTACTTAATAGTAATCTTGTTGATGGCACGACTGTTAATGTACATCCTCCATGATCCATCTTTCTTTGGTACTAGCACGGCTAGGATGGCACATGGGCTTATGCTCTTACGGACATATTTGCGATCCACCAACTCAACAACTTGCGTTTTCAGCTCAGCTGCTTATTCAGGATTGAGTCTATAGGTGGGTTGATTTGGTAAGGCTGCTTTAGGTTGAAGATCGATGCAATGCTCAATTCCTCTTAAGGGAGGTAATCCTTTTAACATCTCAAATGGAAATAAGTCAGCAAATTCCTAAAGTAGTTGGAGCACTTCGGTAGGTAAGTTCTTGGCCTCTTTAACCTCTAAGAGTCTCCTGACCAAGAGGAGTAGATAGTCTTCGGGTTTGACCTCTCGTGCAAATTGAGTTCGGGAAATCACTAAGGACTTCTACTGTAGAGATCTTACAACCTTTTCTTAGGCTTCTTGCACTTCCTTAGGACTCATCGGCATCAATATAACTTTCTTCCCATCCTTTTGAAACATGTAGGTATTTCTATACCCATCGTGTAACACCCTTAAGTCAAATAGTCACGGTCGATTGAGTAATATGTAGGATGTACACATAGGCAGGATGTCACATAGCACCTCGTCCCTGTACCTATCACCAATAGTAGTTGGCACTTTGACTTGCTCTGAAACGTGTAATCTTCCTCTCTCATTCAACCAGTGAATCTTGTATGGCTTAAGGTGTAGAAGAGTTGCCAATTTCATGGCCTTAACTACCCCTTGCGCGATGATGTTAGTATAACTCCCTTCGTCAATGATTACAACACATAGCTTGCCATTCACCTGGCAATTTGTATGAAAGAGGTTCTCTCTTTGCTCATTCTTATTAGCCACAAAAGTACTGAGGCATCACTAAACAACAAAGCAATACTTGGTACTGCCTTAGGGGGTATCTCGGCTCTCAAATTTTCTTCAAATTCTTCGAACATCTGATCGGTTACCATTTCTTCCTCTCCTTTACTCGCGCTTTCTATTTTAAACTGGGGCTTATCTCCCTTGATGGTCATGACTCGATGGTTTAGACATTGACTAGCTACGTATCTATAGCCAAGATACTTAAAACATTTGATTTCTTAGGTTTTCCGTCCTAAGCTCTGACCTTAGTCTCTTCGAATCTCAGGTTCCTTGGTCTTACTCTTACTTTGACCCTCGTCTAGTCAGCTTAGCATATGACTTCGGCATTCAACCTCGGATTTGTTTGATCCCCTGTCACTCCCTACTCTAATCGATAAGCCATTCCTACTCAACATCATTGTTTTGTTATTTGGCATTCGACTAGCTTGGTTCCGCTGTTTCCTTTCAACTCTTTAGGATATACGGATGGTTTTATCTAAAGTTGTGAAGCTTTGTAGTTCTACGACGTGACCAATCTCATCAACATCACATCGTATTATGAGCAACTGAAACTCTCGGACATAGTCGTCTACGGATCTGTTATCTTGCCTCAAGTCTTAGAGTCATTGGAAAGTGTCTTGCTCATAGTGTTCGAGAATGAACCTACTTCTTAGAACTCTCTTCATCTCGTTCCTTGTGCGAACTTCGCGTCGAGCCCTCAAACGAACATTCTATAGCTTCTTCTACTATATTGCTGTAGACCTAGAAAATTTTAACGTAGCTACCCTAATGTGGATAGCATCTTCATAATCGTAGAAGTCGAATATCTTTTCGATCTTCTCTTCCCAATCGAGGTAGTCATAAGCACTACCAGACTTTGAAGCTCAGAATTTGTACTTTAAGATGTTCGGCACCTCTTAGTGCTTTAAACTCACACTCATCCATCCCATCATACTGGTCTTCTTTCTCTTTATACTCTTTTACTTCGTCCAACTCTAACCTTCTTCTTGTGACTCTATCAGCATGTTGCGGTGGTGCTTGATTTATAGGAAAGGCTTCTGGAGCTTGCTTATTCATCTACCTCCTTGGCCTATCTCTCGTTTCTCGACCTTGCTCAATAACTCCTTTACGTAGTCCAGCCTTTAAGACCCTGTTTACTGAAATAGCTAAGTTGGCTACAATAGCAATAAGATCTTGTATCTGCTCATTAGTAGTATGTGGTGTTTGTTGGCTAACTTGACCACAACCATGAGCATTACTCTCGACATCGTGAATCTCTCCCTGTACACTAAGGTTTGACATTCTCAATACAAGCTTTAGCGAGGATACTTCACTCAAATGCTTTCTATATACAAATATCTCGAACAGTAGACACAGTAGACTAACACTACATAGCTTTCGGTCTCAACCTCAAGCTTTGATACTAGGAATATATGGTGTACTTAGAAGCTTAGTTATCACTAGGACTTACCAAGGTAGAATTGAACTAAAATGAGTCCTTTGAGATATTGAAGAAAATTAGAGGGAAACGGTCTACAATCAAACAATAGTAGCCGATGTGAAGCTGCTCGAAGGATGTGACTCACCAACAAACACAACACAACTTAATACCTCACTTGATATGACGTACAAGTTGATGTCAACGTCCACCCGCCACTAATCCTAAGCTACTCGGCATGGTTAGATAAGAGTGTAAGGGGTATGGACTTGGAGAGGATTGTCTCACAAAAACAGAGTATTCAATATTAAGATGTAAGTTACCTTTGGCTTATAAGAGAAAAGGACTATTTATAGTAAGTCCCTAGTGTAGTATTATAAATAAAGAAATTACAAGAAAGTATTTACAAAAAGGAGATTCCTAATACATACGAAAATGGTAAAAAGGGCAATAAACCAAAAATGGAAAGGTAGTTAAATGTTAGATGAGGTGGACAGCTAGTAGTGTAGAATTGGTCCTGTAAAAATATTCTCTGAGCACAACAAGCGGGAAGGGTCAAAATGTTGCGGCACTAAAGGGGTCGGGACGAAAGAGATGGTGGTATGCTGAGAGAAAACTACTCGGCCATTTAAGTGAGTCTCTTGTCACTTGGCAAGAGATTCTTGGCAGCAGTTGGTTAGAGTACTCAACATAGGGTCCTCAACAAGGGAATGGTCAGCATCATTACTACCGAGTGTATAGATCAACGTATGACAATGTGGGGAGCTTAGGGAGTTCAACCACCTTTTTTCAATGTACAGTCTCTCGTTATTGGTAGGTTGCTAAGAGAGAATTCTTCGAGAGAGGGATTAGAGGCCTCGGAGGCGCATACAAGTAATAGGACTGCTAGTCGGCAATGCATCAAGAGCTTTTTCTTTTGTTACAAAAATTCAAGCACTTTTGTTACATCAAGATCTTTGCTATCATGTTGTGCTCGTGGACATAATGAAAATCCTTTTGTTAAGATTTATGTGGTAACTTATAGCTTCAACTTTTGTAATAGAAATGTTGGTGGCCAACAGTGCAAGTACAAGACAAAGATGTAACTTTTTTCTAATAGTGTAAGAATAACCTTTTTACTCATGGTTTTAAATTTTCGATTCAATAAGCTAACGGGATATACTCTTTAATCTAGACTTTAACAGGTGTATTATTCATATTAAATTGAATAGTGCAAGAATAGTTTTTCTTGATCTCTAGTATTAAATTGAAGTTTGCAAGTAATGCATGTAAGCTGATACTAGAGACTCGATTATATTATTCATATATGGATCTCTAGGTTACGGTACCACTAGTGGTGGCATAGGTGGTGGAGTTTGGGCATGCTGAGGGTAGGGGGGTATAGCAAGTGTATTATTATACCCAACCGATGCTTATACTATAAGAATTAGAGTGGGGAGGGGTTGGTAATGCGATATCTTTGGAAATTATATTTTGTCTTCTGCATTGTATCATCTTGAAGATCCTTTAAGAATCTACTTATTTATGATGTCTTGTTAAATTTTTCATGGAAAATGGCTTGAAGGTAAATGATATATATGTTACTTATAAGTTCATGCTTACTCCAAACATTAGTTTAGCCTAGTCATACCATGTAAATTAAACCAATTCCTTTTTTTAACTTCATCTATGCCAAATGAAGTTAAGGTGCAAATTAGTTTTATGATGTAGATAACATATGTAATTTTATTCTTAGTTTTTCCTTTGAGCTTGGATAGGTGTTGATGATAATATACAATTTCATAGCCATATTCTTTCTTTGTCCCTATATTTAAAGCAACCTTTTTACAAGCCTGTCTATATGTTTTATTGTCCTATGGTGTTGGAAGTTATGCATGATTTTCTTCCTAAAATTTGGCATCTTCTAGAGAAAATGTTGTTTTCACGATATCTTCAATCTTTGCTCCTCTATTTCTTATACATGCATTATGAAGTCACTTAGGATCTATTGTATTTTCCCAGTAGCTAAAACTTCTAAGAAAGAGTTTTTAATGATTTCTTTAGATAGATTCTTTACCTGTTTTATTTATACTTACTTTGCTCCTATTCTATTTATACTTACATCCAAATCACTCTTGAAAAATCAATAAAACATAAATCCCAACATTTCCTAGTAAACATCAGATTAAATTTGATCCTAATTAATAAAAGCTACATAGTACTGTGAATTTTAAAATAGTTACAATTTGATATAAGTTCCTAATGAAGCCGTTGCATTCTTTAATCTACTAACGAACCACTATGATTCAGCATCATTACAAGGAGCATAACAACAAATATGCAAAAAAAAAAAAAAAAAAACAACCATGAAAAAGCCAAGCAATAAGTTAAGAACATTATCTTCTTCTTCCCTAACTTCAAACTTTTCTTCGTGCAAGCTAGTTGTTCCTTTATAGCATTCAACTCAATTTCCATTGAACTTTGTTCTTTGACGCGGTCATTGGCACTTTATGAGACATTCACATTAATTGGTTTAATGTCACCTAACCGTTGATGAAGTTTCAATATCACCTCTTTTGCATGGTCAAGCATTAACAGGTCAACCCACTTGAAGAAGGCATAATGCTCTTCACCTTTACGACATAGACAACTATGAAATCTCTTCATTGGATTCCTTTTCGTCCAACTAGTTTGCAAGGGTGAGTACAGATCGCAAAACCAACATTCAACATGGCTACCATTGTTTGATGAATTTCTAATAGACGATGAAGCTTGGACCACTTCAGGGGTTGTGAAGCTGAATCCTAACCTTCTTCTCCCCCTATTTCATCTACCAGTTAGATTTGTAGTACCTTATGGAGCTATAAAACTTATTTTGAATTATCAAATAGACAGTACATCAAAAATACATAATGGAGATTGTGATACTAATAGGAAAGGCTTCATTTTCAGTCAACTGATACTACTTTCATTACAATACTTATAATCTAATGCAAAATCTATTTCCTTTGAAATACACCAGAACTATAGCAAAATTTCCCTATCGAAAAGAAAAGGACACATGTTAAACCCTTGGTAAAATATTCTCCAAAAGAAAATCAAGTTCTTACCCCTACCATGCAGTTGACTTATCTTAAAGCATATTTATGCACACTTCGCAATGTTCTCCATTGAAAGTAGGTGTTTTTACATGAATGACATCACGATACAGCCACATCAAACCAAAAGTATAATCGAAATTAGTATGCCCCAACATGAATGTGTGCATGAACTTTTTTTCCATCTAAGGAGACATAATATTGGTTAAAAAAAAAAACCTATCAGTATTGAAGAGAATTTTTAGAGAACCATATAGGTACAAAGAGAAATCAACCAAAAGTCAGTAGAAATAGCCAAACAGAAAATCACAATCGAAAAGTGAAAAAGGAAGGGAAAACTTACTAGTTCATCACACGACTGCTTGTGCTTATTGCACCAATTGCAATTTACATGGGCATTCAATTATGGATATAGTTATAACAATGTGAGTTTGAAGATTTAGGGTTTCAATTTCGAATGGTGTTCTTCAAATCTTTCTACATTTGGAATTTGAACATGTAAGGTTTTAATTTCTAATGGTATTCTTTCTTTCTTAGTTTAGGAATTAGAGATTTAGGGTTTCAAATTCTAGATGTGTTATTCCTTTCAATCTGAGTTTGGGGTCTACAGTTTCAGAGGTTTAGAGTTATTGGCATTTAGATTAGCCATTGATCCCCTTTTTCAATGGATTTTTTTTTTCTATTTTCTTCTTCCTAGTCATGTAAGAAAATTAATTATCTAAATGTTTATCTTAAGCCATGTCAATAGAATACATATCCATACAACGTAATACGTCAACAACAATCAATGGTGTTATACTTCTCCATTACAACATCACTTGTTTCAATTACATAAACAAACGTTTATCCTTTGAATAAGCTATTTAAAACGTTCATCTCTCATTTGCACTGATCCTTAAACATTTATCCCTTATGGTGTAATTTTCCCCAATAAATGGCTATGTTCATGAATTTACTCTGCTTGACATCTATTATATCCTCAATCTCCTCTGGATACTCCTCTTACTCTGTATTCCCTTTTCTTAACTCTTTTATTTCCTCATTAGTACTATCAAATTTGATGGTTGACATATTGCCTTTAATGATCATTGTCTGCCAGTTTGGGTATTGAGCAGCTATGTGACCAAACATTTGGCATTTGAAACACTTAATCTTACTTGTCTTCTTTCTTAAGGTTTGCCCTTTCTCTGACTTCCGTAGCAACTCTCTATCAATAGGTTGAGACTTTATGTAATACCCCACAGCCTTGACTTGCTAGCTTTTTTGTAGTTTATATCCTTTATAGAAAAATATATACTTATAGGTTAGGTCCAAGGTATAAAATGGTCTATACTATCTTTATTAGTGATATAAGATAATATATAAAAGTAATTTATATTTATTTACCAATAATAAAATATATACCCATAAATTAATAAAACTACATATAGGTATCAAAATGTTGGAATTACACCTAGATTTGGATATGTAATTATATAAATTAATAATGAATTAATTGAAAAGCTTGGTGTTTGAGACACAACTTAAAAAAAATTATGATTTATAACAACATTTTTGGAATTAAGTTGAACCCTTATGACTAGGTAATAAAAATTAAAAGAAGTAATGATATAGCTTTAATATTTCAATTTAAGCTCATTTATATGCAATTGTCATATAAGTATTAAGTTTATCGAGTATAATCACTATAACGTAGAGTTTCGTAATTTTGGATCTAGCTCATAATAAATTTTTTTGAATCAACTTTGTGATCTTAATATTTAATATTAAAGATTAAAATTCCATATAAGATATACATGAATAAGTCCCAAATAATTAATGGAACTTAACTATATATTATTTCTTACTAATATTTTTACTAATAATTATGTTAAAATTTATACGAAATAATAATATGTGGAAGAAAAAAATTGCGACTATAAATTATTCTTTGTTAGTATTGTTGGTAGTAAAGAAAGGAAATATTCTTTAAATATTCTAAAAGTCAAGATGAATATAAAATAAAATATAATATATATAATATAACTAAAAAAAAAAAGATAAGTTAACCACCATTTATTATAGTAATGAAGGTACAATAGCTTGTGCTTATAAAAAAGACTTTAAGCCATTAGTAATTGGAAATAGAGGAAGCGTGGAGAGAATTAGACAACGAGAGAGAGAGAGAGAGGGAAAGGAGAGAAAGAGATTGATAGTACAAAGGAGAGAAAACAAAAGAGAAAGAAAGAAAATAAAAAGAGAAAAAAGAAAAAGAAGAAGAAAAGAGGATTAGAAGATTTAAATATTTTGTTGTTCGATATTTTTAAGTAACCTCATTTTTGTAGTTATAAGTGTTATCTTATAATTGACATATGATAGTCTTATGGAGATATATTCATAATCTAATTATTTTCTTAAATGGAGTATTTTATCCGTATAATTTTATAAATTTATTCTTTTCGAATTTTAAACTTATAATATTGATAGCTATAGGATTTGTATACTATTAGCACTGATTCTCAAAATGAATGAATCTCTAGTGATAATCCTTTATTAGAACTATTAAAATTGAACTATATACATTAAATATCATTACTTTCGTAAAATTTGAGTATATATAAATTTTAGTAAAAAGTACATATTTCTAAAATAAAAGTTCATTGAAAAGCTAGAAACCTCTTAAATAATATTAGAAACTGATATTATATAAATTTTAAATGTAAAAATAAGTATCTATGACTACATTAAGCTGAATCAAAGGGTGTAAGTCTAATATACTAGGTAGTTCTCATGTAAATATTATATTTTAATTTCCACTCGATTTTGTATCAAATAACCTAGATTTGTAACCTTATCAAAGGCTTTTGGGAACGATTGGCTAGTAAGCTAAGTAAGTAGGATAAATACTTAACAGTATTTTAAGGTATTATTTTAGAATATCTAAAGACTTTGATATGTATTTACTTATGATTATAGTTAGCTATGTATGTGTATGTGTGTATAGTGCTTGTGTTTGAAATTTGATTTGTTGTGATGGGAGTCGACCTCCATGTTATGGTTACTTTATAAATATTATTATGCTTGAATTGTCTGAGCTTAGTTGATTACCTTAAATATAAACTAACTAAAAACTCAGCTTAACATTCAACCTAACAAGCATTGCAACCCATTAGTGGTAACGGTTAAAATTCTCAAGCCAAACATGGGCTCTCTTTGATGAGGATAACTAAAATGGTCATTTCCTCACCTTAGTTGAACTAAGTGATAGGAGAGAAAGTTATGGTAAGGTTGGGAGCCATAGTTCAAAGGTAGTCATGGGAGGAGGGTGTTCTCTATTGCATAAGCCCCGGTTTGATTCCTATTTGTGAGTACATAATGTTAAGCTCCTAAATCTGGATTAAGGTAGGCACAATTTCTCTTGTCTTACGACGGATCGAATAATGTCGTGCGATAGCATTTACTTATATATGCATTGTATCTAACTAATTTGGTTGAAAACCCTGTTTGTGATGTGTTAAATGCATACTTCTATCTTCATCCTACTTACTAAGCAATTTGTCACTCATTCCCCTATAGTTTGTTTTACAAGTTAAGAATGATATTATAAGTATCATACCAAAAACCAAAACTTTAGCAAATGGGACTGAAGAGTGAAGATGAAGAAGAATTCGACTGAATTTCATTCTTATTATTGACTTTTTCTAACTGCTAAGGAAACTACCTAAGTCTTCTTAGTGGGCTCACTAGTTTTTTATCTTTTGGTCTGTATGTCAAATAATGTATACCATAGGTTTTACTTGTACTCTTCTGAAAATTCAAATTATGAATTTGCATATTAGTTATTTTCAAAAATTATTCCATAGGTTTCTATCAAGCAGGTATCAAACTAGGTGCTTTAAAATGGTAGAGTCGAGTACTCCTAATGTGAATTAGGTCTACGATAGTACCTATAAGGTCAGTTTCTATTTTAGAATGGTTTGTACGATAAGGCTATTATGACTCCATCTTTTCAAATGCATGATACTTTAGGTCAAATCGAACCTCTTCATTCTTTCTTAGTTTTAATCTCATAGGTTAGCTTGGAATAAGTGAGTAGATTGGGTTTGACTTAAAGGAGCTCGAGAATAACCTTAACGTCTCCAATGCTCAACCCTTTAAGCAGCTTAGATTGTGTCCTCTAATGTATGAATTCTTTAGACATCTAGCACCTCTCTAATCTTAAACTTCAACCCTCTAATGATCTGAGAAACAATTGAGGCCTTAAGCTGTTCGATTTTATAATGAATCATTAACATTTGAAATTCCTTCACATTGTCTTCACAATCCATGTAATCATTTACTTTACCTAATGTAGAGTAGGTCAACATATATAATTTAACATTCTCCATCCCTCTAATAGGTTGGGCATCCCTTTCGTTAACTTTGTAGATTCTTCCTCTCCTCTTTCCTTGATCTATTTTAAAGCAATCTATTGTCTTACTTTCCTTTCCAAACCAACACCTCAGTTTTGTCTTACATAACTAATGTTAGCCCGATCAACATGGTCAAATCAATAATTAGTACCTTGTTTTTGCCATTCTAAGTAACAGCTCAGACTTAACAAGAGCTTCATCGGTAGGTCAGGTAGCAACTAAGCTATTAAGTCAACTTGGCCATTATATGAGAGCTCGTCGATCCTGTCCATAGATTTAGGAGTAGTGAAGCTAGGTTGTCCATAGTAGATAACTCCACTCTCTTTGTCACTAACACTTGCATTGACATTGATATTAAAATTTTTCATTTTTCTTAGCTAACTTTAGGGATCAACAACAATCAAAGCATTAAAAACTAGTACAGAATAAATAATTACCCAAACTTCAAAGTAACCATACGATACCATTGTCATAACTTCACTACGGCAATATACATACAACACAAGCCACACTTTGTTTTTAATTACTCAAAACAAAGGATATCTTCAATAGCCCAAAATGCCACAACTACAATAACATAGCTTCTTGACTACCTCTAGCTTCACTATTGCGACTTTAGTAACTCTAATGACAATTCCTACTCCACAACACAAGCTCATAGCCTAACTTCACAATTTCAATACCTACAATACAAACGTTATACTATCTTGCTACCTAGAATAATGGTAGCTTTATTCTCTACTCTATATTAGCTAAAGTCCTAAGCTAATACTTAAGAGCAAGTTGGATGAAGAAGATAAGAGGAATATTCATTAATTAATTGATGAGACTCAATACAAATGGAGCATATATAGTTGCCATTTAAGAAAAACATCCTAAGTTGGCTAAATTAAAAAAAGAAGAAGAAGAAGGATAAGTTACTAAAAATAACATGTATATAAAATGCAGGGATAATATGGACAAACGGTTAAGGAATGTACATTGGGGAATCTACTAGGTCTATATGATATTAAGAAGAGAGGAGTACATGTGTCAATACTCTGTTGGTGAGGACTAAAATGGGAGATTGTCCTTTGAATAGGTATAGGTCGAAGGTTGAAACATGAAGTAGATAGGTATACTAGTAGGTGGGTTTGTAGGGAGGCTAGACCAAGCTGTTAGAAAGGTCAACTGAGTTGTCTACTTACTTCCAAGCTTCTTCTGGATAGGTTGATATGTAGTCATCTTGATTTTAGGGTAGGTCAGAATGCAACTTGACTTCCTCCACCTGAGAGATAGTGAATTGGTGGAGGCTCAGACACTTTTTCAAGCTGGCTTGTTGAAGAAGCTTGACCTCCTCTTCTATGAGCTACTACAAAAAGCTTAGCCAGCTAAGATGATTAGTTTGCGAGCTTGAGAGCAGATAATAGGCCATAATTCCTATCAAATTATGAGGGGGATTTTATAAACTTGCAATTACTTTTGTAGATAAGAAGTTAGGAGGTAAGGAAAAGTTGAGGAAACTATTGAAATCATTGTAAAGTTTCTTTCATATAATGGAACTAAAGTATAGATACCACATCCTCAACTACGAGTTGGAAGAATAGGCTGACACATAAGGTAAAACCACTAAATATTGACACCTGATCTTCTTATGCTTATACTTTTATATATTTGCAATTTATTTATTATTTGTATGGTTTCATGAATACTTGAACCTAACTAATTTGGCATAACAAAATCTGAAGCATAATACGTAAATTGATATTTAAGTAGAAGCTAAGTAGATTTATAGGAAATACAGTAAAGATCAAAACCTAAGTTGAAAGATTAGGTTAGAGAAGTAATTAATTAGTTTTAACATGCAAATCTTTGATCTAAATTTGTTAAGATTTTTGATACATGAAAAGTAGAAAAACAAGTTTACTATTTTTACATAGTTAATCTTGAACAGTAGAAGTAAAAGTTGGATAGGATTTAGATTTTCATTAATAATCAATTCAAACCCCCATTACCACCCTGCACCCCCCCTATTCAGTAAGATCAACATTTGGTGTCAAAGTAGGTTAAAAAAATAAACAAAAAGTTTATTACAACAAGGTTAAATAAAGAGAAATCTATACTCTTCATATCTAGTTAAAATGGTCAATTATGTTTCAATTGTTCAAACAAATAAAGCTCCTCATTTTGATGCATCTAATTTTGCTTAATGTAAGTACAAGATGGAAAAGTTCATTTAGGAAATTGATTATAAGTCTTAGATCATAATTGATAAAAGATATCAACAACATGCAAATCTTCCTACAATAGAGGTAGACTATGAAAAAGCATCAACAAACTCAAAAGTCGTACGTACTCTATTGATGTCTCTATCTCCTATTGAGTACAATCATGTGTCTGCATGTACAACGGCTAAACATATATGGGATATACTTATAGAAATCCATGAAGGGACTACATCAATTTGATTAGAGACTTAGTTTTTACTAAATCACATATACAAATTAAGACTACAATGTTACCTTGACTAAAAAAGATCAAGTTCTCAAAATTTGTTATTTTTATGGCCTTTTATTTCTAATTTTGTAAATTTTAGGGGTTTTCTATATTTATTTTCATTTTTTGGCTTTTTCTCTACTTTTACATTTTTGTGCTTTTTCCAACTTTTTAATTTTTTTTTATTTTCTTTAAGCTTTTCACTTATTCTATCTTTTAAATTTTTGTAATGTTTCTATTCTTTTATTTTTCTTATATTTTGATTTTTTTTTGTCATTTCTAAAAGGCAAAAATTTGGTGCTTACATTGGCAAGCAAGCTATTTAAAACTAGTGAGCAATATCATATTTTCACACTAATAACCTATAGGAGTTTAATGGTCATGTATAATATCGATCGTCAATTTGACTATTACTTAATTTATGTTTGACACTGGTGAGTCGTACCTAGTATGATTTACATCCATATCCATTTTTTTCGCATTTTATACATAAAACCACACAAAAGTACTTTACTTTCAGTTTCGATCCAACTTGTTGTGCTTTAGTAACTTAGTCTCCTTGGCTTTCTCACATCATCGATTTTCACTTGTTCATGTATTTCTCGTTTCTATTTATTCTAAAGCTATTTTTCACCCTTGTTAAGTGAACTTATATTTATTATACATAAGTCTTATAAGTTGCAATAGAGAATTAGAGATCTTTTATCATTTTTCAATACATAAAAATCAAGGTATTTCTACAATACTTCTTTACAAGTAAACTTCTTGTTAAGGATTCTTTTGTCTTTAACACTATCAAATAGAGATCTGACGAATCAATCAGGGAATGTTTAACACGATTTATGATTGAGATGGTTTAGATTCTTGAGTTGGACATGAGTGTTGCTTTAAATGCAGTAATTAATGGAGTAAAGTCACATGAAGACTTCTTTAAGTCTTTACTAAAGAACAAACCTAAGATGTTTACAGAATTCAAGGCCAAAGCTACTTCTTACATTCTATAAGAAGATAATATAAAAGCTCAACATGAGGCCGATCAAAATATAACTTATCGAAAAAGTGATAAGAATCGAAAGAGTGCAAAAGATAGATTTTGTAGCTGAAATAACCATTACTCTCAAGGGGCTAATAATGATAGGAATAGGCCACAAATTCTAACCTATTCTATTCATACTCCCCTCAATCATCCAATATCAAATATAGTAATGGAAGTACGAAATCAAAGGTTATTGGAATAGCCTAAATGCATGAGAGGAAACCCTTCAAGGAAAAAATCAAATAAGTATTGTGACTTTCATCATGATATAGGACATAATACTAATGAATGTATCCAACTCAAGAAAATTATCCAAGATGCGGTTCAAAGAGGTTATTTGAGAAAGTTCTTAGCTTGTGATACAGAGAATATCGAGTGACTACCCTAAAGGAGAAGGGATAGACAAGATCAAGAAGATCGACCCCTTTAGGCCAAAAGGGAAGCTAAAGAAGGAGGTAACAACAATAGAACCCTAAATAGTGTTATAAACAACATAGTTGACAGGCCCTCTAATATGGCTGGTCCTGCTCTTTGAGCTTGACTAAGGCCATGAGTTATGTTTGTAATGTGCAGGGTAAGAAAACGAGGGTCAACAATTCTGTAACCTTCATAGAAAAGGATTTTGAGGGTATACAAAAACCCCATGATGATGTTTTAGTTATTAGCGTAAGGATCACGAACTTTGAAGTCTGGAGCATCCTAATTGATAATCAGAAGTTCGGTAGATATTATATTCTAAGTGTGCCTTTGATTAGATGAAGCCTAAAATTAAAGCGCAATTGAGATCATACGACTATGACCTATATGCTTTCAATAACTAACCTGTACATGTTGCTGGGGTAATCACACTTTTAATCCAAATTGGAGATGATAATAATGTGGTAGAAGATAAGGTAAACTTTCTTGTCATCAAATGTTGGTTGCCCTATAACATGATCATGGGTCGGCCATGTTAGAATTTGTTTAACGTAGTTCCTTCAACTGTCCATCTAAAGGCCAAATTCCTTGCTCTTATTAGAGTTAAAGTTTCTAGAGGGGATCAATAACTTGCGAAGTCTTTATATCTAAAAGCACTCAAGTGTGAGGAAGTTTTTCACATTGAAGTGAACCTTGAAGGTAGAGCAAGTAATATAGAAAGCATCGAAGAAGAAGTCAAGGAAGTTCAACTCAGAAGTGAGCTAGAGAAGACTACCAAGATCGAGAAATCTTTGCCATTGATGCATAGATAGGATCTAATAAAGTTCCTTTAAGCTAATGTTGATGTGTTTGTATGGCCCCCTTTGGACATGCCCGGCATCCTAAGAGAAGTCATGAAACATAAATTGACAATATATCCTAATGTAAAGGTCATTTAACAGAAGAAAAGACATTTTGCCCTTAACTAATAAGATGCAATTGAATAGGAAGTACAAAAATTATTGAAGGTAGGATTTATACAAGAAGAGCTATATCCAATTTGGTTAGCCAATTGTGTGCCAATCAAAAAGTCGAATGGCAAATGATGCGTGTGCATAGACTTCACTGATTTAAATAAGGCTTACCCTAAAGATTGCTTTTAATTATTGAGGATCAATGAAATGGTGGATTCAATTGTCGAACATGCCTTATCTAACTTCATGGACACATTTTCTAGATACAACTAGATTAGAATACAGAAGAAGGATGAGGTATACACTTCATTTGTCACTAATTTTGAAATATATTGTTATACTAGGATGCCTTTAGGGTTGAAAAATGTTGGAGGGACTAATCAAAGATTAGTGACAAAGATGTCTAAACCACAAATTCTTGTAACGTTGAAGTTTATGTGGATGACATGATTATTAAGAGTAAGGAAGAAAATCTATACCTTGCCAATCTTTGGGAAACCTTTGACACATTGAGAAGGTACAACATGAAGTTGAATCTACAAAAATGTGTCTTAAGAGCCACATCAGGCAAGTTTTTAAGTTATATGGTAACTCAACGGGGTATTGAGGCAAACCTGAAGAAGATAAATGTTATAAAAGACATGAAGTCCTCGAGTTTCATCAAAGAAGTCCAAGAGTTAATAGGTTAAATCGCAGTCCTGAACATATTTGTCTCAAAGAGTGTAAATAGATACGCTGAGTTTTTCAAAATTTTGAAAAACCCTAAGGAATTTAGATGGACTTCTGAATGTGAGGCTCAATTCCAAGAGCTAAATTTTTTTTTTTCTCCTTCAATACTCTTGAAATCCATCTCTATAGAGGATTTGTTTCATTATATATTTGTTAGCAGCTAAGCTCTTCCCTTTGTGTTAGTCCATGTACAGGGGAAAGATCATTGACTAATCTATTATTTAAGCCATTGATTATAATGCCTAGAGTGACACTACACAAAAATTGAAAAGTTCATCTTGGCTGTGGTAATATCAGCTAGGAAGCTAAAGTCGTATCTTGAAGCTGATGAAATTATAGTCATTATGGATTAGCAATTGTGACAAGCTTTACAATGAACTAACTCCTTGAGAAGAATGATGAAATATGCTTTAGAGCTAAGTGCCTATGACATTTAGTTAAAACCAAGAATGACACTAAAAGCACAAGTGTTAGTAGACTTTGTTGTTGAATTTACAGGTGAAAAAGATAATGTCGAGTCACTTGAAAAAGCATAAGAATGATGAAATATGCTCTAGAGCTATGTGCCTACGATGTCTAGTAAAAACCGAGAATGACAATAAAAGCATAAGTGTTAGTAGACTTTGTTGTTGAATTTACAGGTGAAAAAGATAATGTCAAGTCACTTGAAAAAGCACAAGAATGATGAAATATTCTTTAGAGCTAAGTGCCTATGACGTCTAGTAAAAACCAAGAATGACACTAAAAGCACAAGTGTTAGTAGACTTTGTTGTTGAATTTACAGGTGAAAAAGATAATGTCGAGTCACTTGAAAAAGCACAAGAATGATGAAATATGCTTTAGAGCTAAGTGCCTATGACATCTAGTAAAAACTAAGAATGACACTAAAAGCACAAGTGTTAGTAGACTTTGTTGTTGAGTTTACAAGTGAAAAAGATAATGTCGAGTCACTTGAGAAGCTTATATGGAATTTGTATGTCGATGGTTTGTTTACTCGAGTGGGGAGTAGAGCAAGACTTGCTTTGCAAGGGCTGCATAATCTAAGGATTCAATATGCATTAAAGTTTAGATTTCCATCCATCAACAATGAGGCCAAATATGAAGCCTTGATTGCTAGACTAAGATTGGTGAGGGAAGTTAGAGCTAAAAGGATAAAAGTGTTTTCGGATTCACGTTTAGTCATCAATCAAGTTAAAGGAGATTAGCGCGAAAGAGGAGATAATAAGCAAGTACTTAGCTGTAGTATAAGCGCTCATAGAAGAATTTTCATCCTTTACATTGTAAAGATCTTGAGAGCATAGAATATTGCTATCGATAAACTATCAAAGCTGGCCTCCACTTCACTACTAGACTTGAATGATAAGCTCTTTATTGAGTTTCTGTTGAGCAAAAACTTTAAGGTGTTAGAGCAATGTTGTGAATTGCAATCCTATTTGAAAGAAAAGTCTTGGATGGATGCAATTATCGAGTACCTAAAGAATAGGGTACTTTCCTATGACAAAAAAGAGGCTCGAAGGCTTGTATATCAAGTTGCAAATTACATTATGATTAACTATCAGCTCTATAAGCGTAGCTTCGGTTAGCCATATCCTTGCTACCTCTCACCTAAGGAAACTTAACTAATTCTTTTCGAACTGCATGTAAGGTTATGAAGCAACCATGTTAAGGCTTAAACATTGTAAATTTACACATTAAGGCTCGATTATTATTGGTCGACCATGAAGGAAGATGTTGAGAAAGTAGCTTGGCAAGGCCCACAATGTCAAAAGCACGAGGCTTCGAGTCATGCACCATTGAGCAATTGCATAGCCTAACTAACCTTTGGCCCTTCACTTAGTAGGGATTAGACATCCTTAAGCCCTTCCCCAAGGCTACCGAACAATGGCAGTTCATATTAGTTGCAGTAGATTATTTTACTGAGTGGTTTGAAGCCGAGGTAGTAGCAAGGATAGCTTAGCAGAAGGTTGAGTTGTTCATTTTGAATTTTCTCTTGGCAAGATTTGGGTTCCCTTGCATGATTATAACTGATATCGATCCATAGTTTTACAATGACAAGTTTCAAGCTTTCTATGAGAAGTGTGGCATACGGTTGAATTACACCTTGATTGCTTATCCCTAAACTAATGGACAAGTGGAAGCAGTCAATAAAACCATAATATATAGCTTAAAGCAATGGGTCGATCGAGCAAAAGGAAGGTGAGCTAACAAGTTGCCAATATTTTGTGGGGATATAGGATCACCCACAGGACATCAATAGGGAAAACTCCATTTAGATTAGCATTTGGATCGAAGGCCATCTTGCCCATTGAATTAGAATTGCCCAATTTGTGAACACAAGGATTTGATAATGTAGCAAATTAGGTCAACTTAATAGCTAATTTAGACACCATCAAGGAAATGAGGGACATTGCAAAAGTAAGGGTTGTTGCCTATCTGCATAAGGTAGTATAATATTACAATTAGAAGGCTAAACATAAGGTCTTTCAACTTAGAGATTTACCTAAGAGAAACCTGCAGCCGACTAGGAAGACCTGGTACGATTCTTAAAGATTGTAGGGAGTAGAGCTTATAGGTTAGATAGATCAGATAGGTAAGTTATTCCCCAGGCATAGATTACCAAGAATCTAAAGTTTTACTTTGAGTAATCATTTGGTATTTTCAAATTAGAATATGTTGTTCTTACTTGTAAAATTTTAGTAATTGTCTTATGATCTATGTTAGGCAATAGTCCCAACTATAATGAAATGACAAGTTTGATCCCCGATCTATTGCATAGTGTTACATCTATATTTAAGTTTATCTCAATCAAGTTGTGATTAATGGATAACCTCAAAAAGCTCAACGAAATTTTGGCCTAATGTGATCAACGAGCTTAAGTTTGATCCTCGATCTGTTTGGCGAACGAGGTATTTAAATAAGTTCTAACTTAACATGGTTAACAAACTCAAATAGAAGGTCTTAATAAGTTTTGGCCTAATGTGATCAACGAACTTCCTAAGTCCATACCTTTTTAAGGCTAAAGGATCAGCATTTGCTACCTTAACTAAGTGACAATGTGTAAAGTAAAATGCATAAAAAATAGTTAATACAGACAGCAAAAATGAGTCCAAAAAAAATTAAAATGATAAGATTATCATCCTAATATAATAAAGTTCAAGCTAAAAGAGAATTTAGCTAGTTAGTTATTCAACTACATTTTTCTTGGGGGAATTCACTTGAATGGGATCTTGATCAACTAAGGGCTCTTCTATTGGAATAGGTTCATTTGAAGGCATGGGGTCCTTAGTAGCAGTAGGGAGATTGCTAACTTGCCCATGATCATCAACTTCCTCCTCAACGCTAACATCTTCTTCATCATCACTGCCATTGTTGCCATTATCGACATTAACAAAATTAAGGCATGAGAGGTCATAATCAAGATAGGCTTTCAATACTTCTTCCCTAGCTAGCTACACCATTTCTAGCAATTTCTTTAATGTAGCTTCTCATAGCATCTGCTTAGTGCAACGATTGTCCAAGCTTCTTTTACAAAAATCTTTGCCTTAGAAACCTACTCTAGCTTGGCAATTCAAACTTCTAAGCGTGAGGAGCTATCCTTCAGGTTCCTAATCTTGACCCTCAATTTGTCCTCTTCTTTGCTCGTAGAGACAATGGTTTGGCCTAAACTCCAACATTTTCTTTTTGCTCTTAGAGTTGCTCTTTCAATTCCAAGGTCTCCTTGAAAAGCTTTTCATTTTGAGCTTTCATGGAAAGAAGCTCCTCTGAAGCTTCTTTTTGGGCTCTTTGCTCAAACTTCAACAGCCTATTGAGTTTCTCCTTCTCTATCTTGGCCTTGATCCTAATATTCTTGATAGTTATTATCTGGATTTTAGAGGCATCATAAGCCTTCTTTACCCTCTATAAATATATAGCTTCGAGTTAGCTCAAAGACCAAAAGAAATGAGAATACTTACCCTCTTCATCTCCTCCTTAGCCTCCACAATGGCTACTTGCCTATCACACCAAAAATAGAAAAGTTGATGGCTGAAAGTGCCTCACATAAAAGAATAAACACCTCACAAGTAGCTAGAATCTTACATCATACAACTTCGTGGCTACGTGTACTTTTAAGCTACCTTCAATTCTCTTAAAGTCCCTCTCCAAGATCCTTTTGTCCTTAGGAAGAACGATCCCCTCCATTGAAGCTAAAGACTTTGTCTTATCTCCTAAGGCATAATTAATGTTAAGACTCGTTTGGCTTTAGCATGGAACAAAATAATAACTATCTTCCTTTTGTGAGACAAAATTAGCTCAAGGAATCCTAAAGGCCTTATCCATACGTGGTAAAGGAGCTTCGTATGTATTGTCTTTGGGATCCCTATTTAAATTATTTGAACCAAGGTCCCTAGATTTCTTAGAAGGAGGGGCCATGTCAAGTTTTGATAGGTTACCGACCTTTGGTCTACTTGTGTATGCTTAAGAGGCCTCTAGTCCCTTACTAGAAGAATTCTCTCTTATCAACTTACCGAGGATGAGAAACAGTACATAGAAGAATGGTAGCCGAACTCTTTGAGAGTTTAGGGTAGGTATACCTTGCTTTGCTCTATCCCTTATGCCGATTTCGACCATTCACTTGTCAAGACCTATCTATTGAGTGATGAGGACCAAGGCCCTACACATCAAGTCTTGCTCCAATGACCCAGACCTTTAGATGACAAGAGCTACCTGCTAAGTGCCGAGACCTAGGCCCCTACTAAACGAAGAACTTCTTTTTCAGCTAACTACTAATACTTACAACATTCCTTATATATCTTGGCAACTCTTGATGTTACTATGTCATGACCTAACTCAGTAGTTATGCCATAAATTCCCTCGTATAGAACTATTGATGAGCTACCACCTATCTATTTTTCTAACATTGTACTATTTTTCCTTTTTTTGTCATTTGCCTTATTTACCCTTTCTCATATGTAATAGTAATCTTTTTACCTGTATGCCTTTTTGTAATTCTCCTTATTTCTAATGTTGCCTTAGGGTCTTACTATAAATAGTCTTTTCTCTTTGTAGCCAAAACATCTTACATTCCTTTCAGACATTAAATATATTTGTTCTTATGAGATACTCCTCTCTAAGTCCTTTTTCCACACATTCTTATATAATGTTGTTGAGTAGCTTAAGATTAGTGGCGGGTAGGCCTTGACATTAGCTTATGTGTCACATCAAGTGAAGTATCAAGTTATGTTGTGTTCGTTGATGAGTAATATCCTGTAAGCAACTTCAAGTAAGCTACTACATTCAGTTTGCCACCTATCTCTTTTATTTTCTTCGATATCTCAAAGGACCTGTTTGATTCTTATCTCCTATTATAAGTCTTAGTGATTACTAAACTCCTAGGTACATCAAGTTCCTTGCTTTTCCTCTTTGTTTGGCCTTGTAGAGAGGTTGGCTTAAGTAATGTCGAACTCATGGCCTAAGAGTTCGATAAGGGAACTTCAAGAACAATCCTTTGATTAGCATTCCTAATTGATTTTTTGGTAGTAACTACCTTAGGCTTTGGCTTTGGCAACACCTTCTCCATCCTTGCAACTCCTGTAACACCCCCTTGCTATGGAACTTTCCTTTTCCTAGTAGCTTAAGGAGAAACCCTAGTGTCCTTGACAACTTGCTTAGCTCTACCTTAGCCAGTTACAGCCTCTATAGCACGCATATCTAACTTTTTCTTTTTAGCCTTTGCTAAGCCAACAACCTTCTTGGGTCAATGTTACTAGCAACCATAACTATGGTAAGAAGAAGCAATTAAAATTCAAAAGCATTATGTATAAGAAACTTACAAGACTGTGTTGAGTGACTTACAAGTTAAGGTCACCCCATGAGTTGTCTCAATTAGCCTCTTGTTGTTAGCTTGGCCCGGTACGACAATGAGATTAATAGGAATCAACCCCTTAGACCCATTACTTAAAGCAGAGCTAAAGAACTATAAGGACTTGCCTGTAGTATTTTAGCTTAAGCACCCTTTAAGGGTGAGGATTCCATTACTAACTTAGGATTACTTCATCTTACCTAACTTGAATACTAAGCTCTAGCTATAATCAAGGCAAATCTTAAATTGATGAGCACCAAACTTCCTTTCGAGTTAAGTTGTCTAGTTACTCGACCTAAAGAGGCCTCTGATAGCACCTAGTGTCTAAGCTTTGACCCAATCCATATTAGGTTGGCTTAGTCTTTTATTCTCTTTTCCAACACCTTTTGAGCTGACCTCAACTAGTGCCGAACCATTAAAGATCATATAATTATAGGAACAATTGAATACATGCACATTCAACTCACTAACCACTATTTGACATGTGTCCACTAACATAACATTCCAAAAGGATTCTTTTTCTATACATTGTACTATATTTTGTCATTTTTGCCCCTTTTAGCATGTACTAGGAATCTTTTAGTATTTTACCTATTTTGGTCTTTTCTTTGTACATGTAACCCTAGAGAGTTTGGTATGAAACCCCATTTATTTTGTACGTAGACAATCATATAACTTCATTATTAAATATAGAAATTTACTCTTTAGGAGCACTTAGCTGTACCTTCTCTTTTCTCTTAACTCTTATTTATTCCCTTTAGCAAAGAATAGTGGCAAGTGACCCTTATCCTTACTTGTGTGTCATATCAAGTGGAGATTAGGTCGAGTAGAATTAGTTGGTATGTCATATCCAATTAGTAGCTGCTCGAGTTTTGCTAAAACACTTTTGTTTTCCTTTGTTTCAGTTCGTCATGGTGCCCCTCTATGTATATGACCTTGAAGATGCATTAGAGATTAAGCCATATCTTCATTTTCTTCATAAAAAAAATTAGTTCTCCATTCTCATATTGTTGGATAATGATCTCATTATCCCAATAAAAGATTTTATTACGCTACTTTTCTTGGATTTTCTTTACAACTGTGGCATCATTAGGCATTAATTTGATGTCCTTCATCCTAATGGACTCCAACCATCTATTCTAGAAGTTTAGGTCTACTTCTTACCTAGCTTATACATATTTGTCATGCCAATGGGGAATTTTGGTCTCTAAACCATCCATGATCTTCTATCTATATTGAGCTATGGCAATAAAACCACCCATTTATCTGGCATTTATGGTAAAATACTTAAAAAGTTGTGCATTTGCTCTAACTTCTAGCTCTTCACATATTATCTCAAAAGCAACCAAAATTTTGTAATTGTTTAATGAAAACATGCTTGGTGGCACCTAAAAATAATTGGAAAAAGCCTTTTGAAAATCATAAAAAAGATATACACAAACCAAACTTGAAATACTTCAAGTATAAATGAAATTCATGATCAAGAGGGAAATAAACTCTCCCATCCTTCCTTAGCCTTTGAAGTTTCCATTCTTTATGAAGACTTTCAAAGTAATCTTTATACTTAGCTACAATTTCTCTAGCGGTACTACTTTGGACTCCATTCGGTGTATTAACGTCATACATAATATCATTACAAAGATACTTTACAATTTTATTATCCTCTCTATCATTAGAATAAACATCAATTGGCAAAGCTTCAATGCATGCTAACTTTTTGTATTGATTTATGGCACTGCTACTGTAAACCTCGCGAATTTAGCTTTCTAAGTATAGAAACAGACGTCTAAACTGTAGATAATTTCCCGAACTCAAAAGAGCCAATGAGATTTAAAACCAATAAAAATCTCAATCCAAAACCTAAAGTGGATACGAAGAACCTTAAATCATCAATTGAATCCCTAATTACATACGAAGGCCCTAAAACCTCGAACCTCATCAAAACCTTAAGATGACAATCGAAAATTTAATCACGTAAGAGTATATGAAACCCTAAATGTGTAAAAATATTAGAGATTGTGCCCTAAAGTAATAAGAACCCTAAAACCATAACTTTAAGGATATCAAAGCACTAATTCACCATAATTTACCCTAAAACCTTAACTGATAATATATCCTCCATATTTTGCCATTTCATCGGTAAACGACTGAAGATAACCCTTAATCATGCATAAACATTTAGAACACTTAAGTGATCCCTTAGAAACTAAGATAATGAATCATAGATTACATTTATGTCTTAAGTATATGATTAGGATAGTCTCACTTAGAGTTAAGGGTATAGTTGAAGATTAGGTTAAATGTAGTAAACCTTAATACCCTAAATGCTATTTTTCATCTCAATTATACTAAGTAGCTTACCAAATGATGTATATAGGATATAAATACCTAATGGAAGATCTCATTACCTATTTTTACTAATCAATTTACTAAATTTCTTATTTCCCTTCATTTCCATAATCTTTCTCCAAATTTTTCTTAATTAGTTCATTATGTACACAAAAGGAGCTTTATTTTTTTGAAAGTTGACTAAGTCAACACATGTTGACCAAGGTCAAAATGTTGACCAAGTCAACACATGTTAACTAAAGTCAACAATTGAAAAAGTCAACAAAAGTGTCTCTTTCATTAGGAAAAAAATATCTTCCTTCTCATGATTTCTTCCCTTTTCTTTTGATTTTTCCTTTCTTTTTCTTTTCTTTGCCGTCCAATACTTTCATCTTCTAGGCCCCACCATTTTCCTTCTTCCATAAGCAAAATAAATCAAAGGAAACAAAACAAAACCATCCTCCATGCCGTGAGCTTCATTTCCCTTTCATTTTCTTTCCTTTTCAACCATTTCATCCATAATCAAGGGCAACTTAAGGTATGCTATTATGTATTTATGTCTTACTTCATCCTCTTTACAAGTTAGAAGGAGAAAAGATTAGGTTATGTGTTGTGTTTATATATATGTTGATTTAGGCTTAAAGTTTCAATCTTTACATATGGAAGTGTAGAATCCTTTAGGCAATGGAAGAAGATGCATGTGTACATGTCTTTGAGTAGGTATACATAAGGGTATGCTAGAGATATACATGTATAAATACCTTTATACATAAGTTTTCATTATGTACATAACTCAATTTGGACGTCTACTAACTATACATACATAAGCCATGTTAAATATACCCTTAAAATACAAAAAGAATGGAATTGTGAAGATTTCTTAAGAGGGTAAATAAGGCATACGAATTTTAGTATCAAAATACATATCCAACCGTATAGGTATATGAGTATGTATACACATATAAATACGGTATAAGTCTAAGTATAGATATGAGTATAAGTATGTATAAGGTATATGTACATAAGTATAAGAGAAGGGGTAACATGTACATAATACATATACATATGACATAAGTATAAGGAAAGGCTTATGTAATCATATGATGAGGTGAGTGATGACATAAGCACATGATGACATAAGCCATGACATTATCAATTGATTACATAAGTGATGATGTAAGCATAGGTTTATAATAGAAGAAATAATAAGATTACATAAGTACATAACATAGGTATATACATGTATTTAGAAGTCAAAAATTCCTTAAACCCTAATACACCTCTTAGATTGAATTAAACTTAATCAAGTATGTAAATTAGTAGCACTAATGTAAAATTTCCTAAGTGTAAGAATTAAATAGCTAATTCAATCATTAAATCCTAAACTAAGGCATAAACATAAGCAATAAGAATAATTAAACTTCAATAAAATAAAATTTCAACAAATTTAGCCCATATCATAAAACACGGGTCTTAACGTCCAAAAACGGACATTACCGTGTGAATGTACATCCAAAAACGATGAAAAACGACTATAAATTCGTAAATATTGAAAATAAAATGAAAAAGTTACGTGCGATTAGCAATTAGGTTTAATCGAATAAGGGCCGATAGTAATCTAAGTAAAATTAGGTAGATAGATATCTAGAATCCTTAGCTGAGTCAACTACTTAATATCTCTGTTATCTCGTAATGATCAGGTGATCCCGACGAAGGCAAGGATCTTTCGATTGGTTATTACGACTAGAGCGAGTCGTCATAGTCAAGTGAGTACTCCCGATAACTCTATACTTGTTTGTGCTTGTAGTTAGTGCACTTAAATTGAATATCAATAATTTGATGCATGGGGTTTTGGGATATGCGTGTGCTTGATATTGATTGATTGTTGTAAGAAATATTGTTAAATACGATAATTGATGATTTGATGGCATGATTGATTTTATATGATTTGGATGGTTTGTTGATATTGATTGATCGCCTTATAATTTGACATAATTATATTTGGCTTATCATAAATTAAAAAGATCATACATTATCCATGCATTGCATTACTTATTCTGGCCGTTACTTTACGCGGTTGGTAATGAAGGGCCTTGGAGGGATGGATTCCCACATGATTTGATTAGTACCGTGCAGGAGCATGGGTACAACAAGACCCTACCTTTAGCTCGCGAGTTCTATTGGCGCCGGAGACGCTAACCGTGGGTGGCTGGGGGTCGTGTCTAGAGACTACCGCTGTAGGGTGTGAGTGTGGACTGTGGGGGCCACCTCACCGCTAGGCCTGGGACTTTGTGAACTATTGGATCTTTGGAAATGGAAATGTGTTTTTGTGAAATACGGAATTCAAAGTTATGGGTAAAAACCCAGGTGCTAGAGCCCGGTCGTGATTGGTGCCGTGTAATCTCCAACCCTTATCTCGGAGGGCGTTAAAATCCGATATTATATGCAGTACCGGTCAACTACATATATTGTTTGGCATACTGCGTATGCATGCATTCATATGGTTGTAATAACTTGTTTGATAACTTGTTTGATAACTTGTTTGCCAGTATGGTATGAGGGATAGCTCACTAAGCTCTTGTAGCTTATTCCTCAATAGTCTTTCTTTTGCAGGTTTACATACGATGGGATTGGGATAAGTTTCGAGTGCTAAGGGCGAGATGAAGATATGTACATTAGTGTTAGGATTAGTTGAGATTTTTATAGGTAATACATAAATACTCTTGTAGAAAATATTCACATGTTAGAGTTTGATATCATTTAATTCTTCTTGTAGTTTTATAAAGTTGGTAATCCTGTCTTATTATTTGGTAGGGAATACCGATTCTCTACGGTTCTGAGGAACTGTGGGATACCGGATATCCATAGTTATTTATAATTATATATTATGTCATGTTATAATAAATTAATTACTTGAAAATCATTAATCTTAGTGATTTATTATTTAAGGTCTTGCAATCTCTGACTTGCAAGACGGTTTTCATATCATGGGTGCACACATGTTATGGAAATTTTAGGTAATCCTACTAGGCCCCCTTTAGGGTCCTGATAGTTACAACTTGAAGCCAAGCTACCAGAGGTTAAAGTTGACCCTATCACCTCATTTGGAGGAGGAGAGGGGGTGGTGTAGTTAGAGAAAGAGTAGCCTCAGAATTAGAAGGAGTATAATGGATCTTACTTTTGCCCGTACTTGAGTAGTTTGAGAAGATTTTAGAATGTCTAAGAAAAGAAAGAAGGAGGAGAAGAGTACAGTGAAGCACACTTCATGGCAAAATGACCAAAGGAAAATTTTTTATTTGTTCCTGAGGATTTTATGAAGATGGGATGAGTACAGTTTGCATTCTTGGGACTAAAAGGATGGTTCTTGGGATTGAAGTTCAATTTGATAATAGGGGACACCGATGGAGGGCATGTATATATTGTTTTCATCCAATGGATGTGGCATCCCCAATAGTTGCTAAGCACGTAGAGAGTAGCTATAACCAATATGACAACTATCACATGTATTCATATAGCAAACAAATAGGTAGGAAAGTAAAGAGTTGTCACTATTGGATAAAAAACTTGCACATTACATGATAGTGAGTTAGTAAGAAATGAAAAGCTGAGTTTAGAGGAAGTATTTGTAAATAGTCTAGTAACCTTACTTAGCAATCATATGATCTTGCAAGAGCACAAGCTTGGGGGCATGCTTGCTTTATTTAACACGTCAAGGATGCATCAGGCTTTCTCCCATTCTTTAACCCTTGACCATAGGAGTTGGGGGGCAAATATTGATAGTGGGTTTTCATCCTCATTTGAAACTACCTAGCACTCTATCAACCTATCTCCAATTTGAAGTTGCACGAAGAACAATTGCCTCATTTAAGATTAGGACCAAAGATCTTAGTTAGGTCGACACTCCATGTTGGTGTCTATGTTGTTGACCTAATTTGGCGACCTAGGTAACTCTTTAGGCTTGATTAACCAATGGGACAAAAGGTCCAACCTACTTTAACTAAGCATTCAAATTCAAAGGAAAAGGTCTACAGTTCATAAACTACTAACCCTCAACTACATAACTACCTACTCCTCTTTGGATTCTATACATGTTGGAATTTAGAAGTTGCCATGTGTCTTAGATAGTTCAACCTTCCTAACATTGCAATTATAAGACAAATACCTATAAATAGGGCAAGAGCCTTATGTAAGAACTCTCTAAGTACTTATCTTATCCACTTGCATACTTATTCTCTTAACACTTGAATACTTACTGACTTAGGCATCGGAATAGTTACGCTAGACTAGCCTCGACTCTCCCATAGCATTACTCTTTTTCTCTCTTATAGGAATCAACGACTTATATAAATTTTGACCAATGGTAGGCAAAGTTATGCTTTCTGAATTATAGAATAAAGATGATAGTCTTAGTAAGGTGATTCCCAAACTAGTGTTAACCTAGTTTCTAACCCTACCTTTGACTTTAGCTTAGATCTTCATAAGGAGGAACCTAAGGATTTGAAGCAAGTTTTGAGGAGATCTTAACTATTTTAAGAGTTCATCAATCTCTAATGATGGCAATACCATTAGAGCCTATGGGGTCCTAACTAACAGAAATAATGGAAAATAGAAATAATGAGATACTTAAGGTAGAGATGTTGGATATAACACCCCTAGTTGCTAAAGTTATAGTGATTTCATTAAATAGTGACAGTTAAGTAGATGAGGATCTATTCCAAACCTTGAGAATATATCTCGATACCTAACAACAATAACTACAATTTGAATTCCTAAAAAGCTAAACAAAGGCTATAGCCCTGATTCCATCATTATATGAATCAAGAACTGAAGGTACATTAAAACTTTGACTCATTGATTACAAAGGGTTAAGAACCAATAGCATAAGAACTAGGACCTAATTGTTATAGATGAGCTAAGAATCTCTAAATAAAGGTTGCACACCATAAGAACAGTTGCACTTGATAATTTCAATAGTTTTCAAGAGAACTAAAAGAAAAAATATTAAATATCTTAACATGAAATTCTAAAAATTAAAATGAAAAACCTATTTATAGGCTATAATAACCTTTATATAATAGGGGAAACAATCAACTATATAGGAAACTAAAGATATTACATATTAAAGCTAATTGGACAAATATATAAGTGAAATTAAGACAAAATATGCCCTAGAAGGTCAAACTTAGTCAATCTACCTAGGGCTAGTTCAACTTGTCCAATTTGGTCGATTGCCTTCGATTGATTAGTTAGGTCACTCCACTAGGTCAACCCCTCACTAACCTAGGTGAACTTGGCATTCATCATGGCCTAAGTCTTTGTCTCCCAAGAAAGTATAAATGATGCTTACTATGCTTTAAATTGATTCAAAGGTTAATTTAGAATGAGCTTCGAATTTTTTCACTACCTCGTAAATGAATTAGTTGAATTTTGATTGCAACTTCCAAGGTCTTTTCCTTGTGATCGTCCTTGAGGTACTTATAGTAGGGTCCTCCATAATTCAACTTGTTCTTAATAGGATTCATCCTCAAATGTTCACTCACACAAATAAGAGATGAATAAAAAACATTAAAAGTTACGCTAACATTATACTCCCTTGGAAGATCTAATTTATAAGCATTTCGTTCGTGTTCTCAATGACTTGAAATAGTCAATCTCCACTTAGTTGCAACTTGGACTTCCATTGAGTCAATAATTTCTCTTATCTCATGTATACGTACACCCAATCACTAGGCTAAAACATGACTTTCTTGCATTGGGCGGTATATTGCTCATTTTACTTTTCAGTGTGCAGTTTGACCACCTCATGGATCTTCTCACCACTTCTGCAATCTTTTTACTATCCAGACTTAGACGCAAAAAAAAGGTAAAGATAACAAATCTAATGGAGTGAAAGACTTAACACCATAAACAATTTTAAAAGTTGGACACCTAAAATACACAAATTGGTTACAAAGGTAAACATTCTTCCGAGTGATGATAATGAAATTACCGATGGTGGTCATGAGTTTTAAGTGGTCCTATCAATTAGAGTATGAGAATGTGAAATTTTAGTTAGAACCATGAGAAATTAACAGGTAGTCTCTATCAAATACATCAAAAGTGCAACCTCATGTTTAAGAATTACTACTACTCCGACGATTTAAGAATAACATATAGCTATTTATGATGATTTACCTATTTATATACATGAGTAGTGATAGGTATGTCAAATATTTATTGCGAGATTATAACGAATTTAATTTTTTCTATTTTTCATTTCCAAGATACTTTTTCATTTTCACAACAAAGTTAGATAATAGAATACTTGCTACGTCATTTTTTATTTTAATTTCACAATTAATTTCAATTTCACCAAACATTTTCCTTATATACATCAATAGACATTTTCCATATATGTAATTTATGATGTTTTATGGTTGTTACATATATATAATCATAATATTTGAAATTTACGTAATCTATATAATATTCAATTTATATATATAGTTAAATAAGTAATTCTATATTAATGAAAGATCGTAGTTCTTAAGATAGGGAATCAAATTACCATTTAATGTTGGAACAAAAAATTTTAAGGACTTAGCGATTTCAAATTTAAAAGTAGCTTAAATTGCAAAACTAATCCCATTGACGCCCGTAAGCAAAATTTTCCAGAATCAAGATAAACGGCTAATGTAGTTTGTAATAAGATCGTTAGACCTTATCTGATTCTAGAATGTCATATGTTATCCATTTTTAACATCGAAAATGTTGCTGAACTCAAGCGTAAGACATAAATAAAAAGTTAGATAAAAAGTAGACAATAATGTACCCAACAGCGCAATGGCTAGAGGGATTTAACGATGCAAACATTTGTGGACAGCAATAATTCTCACATGGAACTTTCTAACATTGCTCGCCACGGAACATGCGACTATCTCATCTCCTGTGCCCCTCTTTGTTCTTTAGTCCAAACCACTCGATAATTTCGGTCCTACTAATTCTATAATTCGAGAAGATAATATAAACATTTTTCCAAATTTCTCTCTCTAATTCTTTGTTCTGAAATGGGCTGTTTCTTTTGTTACATGATGCATGATTGAACCAATCAGTATACGGTCGTCTTACCTAAAGGTGAATAAATGATTACCGGGAAGAAAGTACATACATGACATGAAGGCTGCTTTCACAAGGGTCACACGTTGGAGTACGTAATTTGGACTTGGAATCACATACATTTTTTTAGCTAGATGATCATGATAAAGATTTTACAGTCTCCTTGGTACATCTTGGTCGAAACAACCTCTACCCAGTATGAACAACGACATGGCTTCTAAGAAGAAGGAACTGCTTTCCACTGCAATGAAGAGAACAAGCGAGTGGTATTGTTGTACCTGTTCTTTGTTTTTGCATATATTGTTAGTTTGAATGCTCTAGGAACAATGATTACGTCCAGATGTGTTTTACGTTCATGGACATGGAATAGGATTTTATGAGAAAATTTTGGGTCCTTTGTATGTAGGATTTTTTCGCAGGAAATTCCTAGTGATGTCACAGTCCATGCTGGAGGAGCTTCCTTCGCATTACACAAGGTAGTACCCATTTTTGATTTAAGATTTTTATGCGTGCGTGCGATTGGGTATCGGATGCTTATAGCAGCTTATGAAAGTTTTGATATCGGCATGACCAACTTTTCTAAAAGTTTAACTTGTTTAACTGGAGAGCTATTTACGGTGATAACACTTAGTAACACAAGTGTGCACGAGGTGTTATACACATAAACGTTTGTTCACATATACCCTGCTTTGATTTTCAAGTTTGATGTAAGTTGAGGTTTCATATGAATTGCAGTTCCCATTAGTCTCAAAGTGTGGATATATAAGGAAACTTGTCTCTGAATCAAGTGAAGCTGATCTTTCCGATATTGAACTCCCCGATGTTCCAGGCGGTGCAGAAGCATTTGAAATTGCAGCAAAGTTCTGCTATGGCATAAATTTTGAGATAAGCACGGAGAACATTGCCATGCTCCGATGTGTGGCAGAGTATTTAGAGATGACAGAGGACTATGCTGTCGGGAATCTAGTAGGAAGAACTGAAGCCTACTTAAATGAAGTGGCATCGAAGAATCTTTCTGGAGCAATTTCGGTTTTGCATATGGCAGAAAACCTACTTCCCTTGGCGGAGAAGGTAAAATTGGTTAGCCGATGCATTGATGCCATCGCATACATAGCCTGCAAAGAAAGCCAGATCTCGCTTCCCCGGTGGATGGAAGGTGGAACTGCCATAAATTCTTCTTTAGTGTCTCATACCAAGACTATAGTGGAGTGGTGGGCTGAAGATCTAACCATTTTAAGAATTGACATCTTCCAGAGGGTTTTAGTCGCAATGATGGCAAGAGGGTTTAAACAGTATGCACTTGGTCCAATACTAATGCTTTATGCACAGAAATCCCTGAGAGGGTTGGTGAGTTTTGGAGCTTATTAGCTTCTATATTGTTTATGATCCAGCCGTGCAAGCATCTGGACTTTTACATTTTTGTAATCTAGATTCTTAATTTTTGTATTTCACGGCTTGATGATGTTTTAACCTTTTAGAATTTCGATCTTCAATCTTTGCTACTGTTTTCTGAATTATATTAATTTTGCCATACTTGAAGTTTTTGAAGCATTAACATTAGTATCTCTGGATTATAATATTTCAAGCTTCACAATGTTTTAGACGTGAAAGTAGAAAATCCAAAAGTGGAGATACTAATTCACAAAAATGTGAAAGTTGACAAATCTTCGAACTAATTATATCCTGTTTCTGATCTGACTAATTATCTAATCTAGTTAATGTTGATTTCAGTCTGTATACCTTGTGCTGCTTGTAGCAGGATATATTTGGCAAGGGTGGGAAGAAAATTGAGCCAGAACAAGAACATGAGAAGAGGGTTGTCCTAGAAACAATTGTCAGTCTTCTGCCAAGAGAGAAGAATGCCATGTCGGTCAGTTTCCTCTCTATGCTCCTGCGTGCAGCCATATATCTTGAAACAACAGTTGCTTGCCGTCTTGACCTGGAGAAAAGGATGGCATCACAATTATCACAGGCTGTTCTGGACGATCTGCTGATTCCTTTATATTCTTTTACGGGGGACACATTATTTGATGTAGACACTGTGCAGCGGATCATGACAAATTACCTTGAATATGAAATGGGTGGTAGTCGCTTGGGCCACAATGCAGATGATGGTCATGTTTCTCCTAGTTTAAATGACATGGAACACGTTGGGAGGCTAATGGAGAACTACCTAGCAGAAATTGCATCTGATAGGAATTTGTCTGTCTCAAAGTTCATAGGTCTGGCTGAACTGGTCCCCGAGCAATCAAGAGCAACTGAAGATGGGATGTACAGAGCCATAGACATTTACCTCAAGGTTAACTTCCGAATCTGTATTTCTCATTATTCATTTTGACTTCTTACCTGCTCAATTTAGCTATATATGCGTTTGGTTGCAGTGGAGAGTGAGACCTTTAGCTCCAAGGCTTACTATTTCCAGATATTAAAATTTGTCATGACAATGGATCATATTTGTTCGAGAAATATCTAGATTAGATGAATGGAAAATTCATGACTAGTTCAAAGTATGAATAGGTTCATGAATAGATAATTTCATGAATGAATTAGTTTTATAAATGGATAGATTCAATGTATATCATCATTCCTGGGTCATTCACAAATCCTATATAAATAGGTTTTAACCCCTCACTTAAAAACAGAATTACCTCAGTAATATTACTCTTGTAGTTTAGCTTTAGTCTTTGAAGAGAATGGAGGATTCTCTCCTAATGAGCCCTCATCTCCTACTTCTAGCATAGGTTGTTATAGGAAAGGACAGAATACTAACAAGGGTATACAATTAATTGTAACAGAGTGTGAACATGGTATATATACATAGTATAAACCTAGACTTAGAGTAGTAGGAAAAGACTATAATATTCCTAGACAAATAATATTACGATGATAATATACATGTACAGTAATAGTACAGCGGTCCATAACTAGATCTTGGACCCAAGCCCACAACAGTACTAGATATAAAATTTGGAAGCTTAGAAGATTTCATGTCATTCAAATTTGGTAATACGTACAGTTCTATTGAGAATAATCAGATGTATGCACGAGTTTGTAAATAAGGGCAATGCCACAATCCAAGAAAATCCTTTCTATCACCATAAGTGAATGTTGACAAGACATATTGGTCATTATATGAAAGCATTTCTAGTGAGGAAAATGTGAAAGCTTCCTTTTTACAGGCTAAATAAATAAACTTTCCATGTTTTCGTACACCTGTTTTGTCTTGAACTATGTGATTGATCTTGGATCCTTTTTAGGCCATTAACAATAACCCCCGTTAATGGAACTCTTCTAACAATTACCAGCTTGGAAACTAAGTAAGTTTTTGATTGCATGATGTAGTATGAAGCAGCCTCATTTTATGTCACAGGTAGTTTAGGACAAGTATGGCAGAAAGACTAGACTTGATAGAACATTTTGTTATATTTTCCTAGGCTCATCCTGCTCTAAGTGACATGGAGAGAAAGAAGGTTTGCAGCTTAATGGACTGTCAGAAACTATCCAGGGAGGCTTGTGCTCATGCTGCTCAGAATGATCGGCTTCCAGTTCAAACTGTAGTTCAAGTTCTATACTATGAGCAACAACGCCTGCGGGATGCAATGAATGGAAGCCTAGGTGGAGATTCCCCTGCAATTCTCCCTAAAGTAAATGTCTACTCCACGGATATCCTTCCTGTTTCTGACGAGCTTTCAAGTTTGAGAAGGGAGAATGAGGATTTGAAGATAGAGCTAGTCAAAATGAAAATGAAGATGCGAGAAATGGAAAAATCTTCCATTAGATCTACAGTTAGTAGTCCTACAGGATCTACTGATAAGCCTCCTCTGCCTCGAAAGTCATTTATAAATTCAATGTCCAAAAAGCTTGGGCGGCTTTATCCATTCGTTCGTGCTGATGGCATCTCTCCTACTGGTGCCAAAGGAAGGGTGAAACCTCCGAAAGATCGACGGCACTCTATATCTTGAGAGATGGCTATTCTCTGAAGTCGTATGGTGACTTTCTTTTTGATTTATTATTAAGGTTTGAGATAAGGATTGATGGTGGCTGTTATCTATTGGTTTTCTTTCTCTGTTCCTTCCGTTGCACGATGTAAATACATATGTCTAGTTTCTGTATGTCTTCATGGAGAGATGTAAAAAAGAATTTTGTGAGAACATAAGTGTGGAGGTTCCAATCCTTCATTGCTACTGAAGAAGCTACGCTATAATTAGTTGTCTCCGTGCGAACTGCAGAACTGAAAGTTGTGAAAGTCATATGAAGATCCGTTCTGATGGATCAAATATTCACTACCTAGGATAGAATACCAACCGATCAGAGTTTCGTAGGAACCAGGATTCTCACTTGACTAGCGACTTTACAGATTTTGTTTCTAAATTCTATTCTAATTCTGATACTGTTCTCCAAAACAAAAATACACACTCAAATCGAAGGGCAGCAAGTAATAGGAACAAAGTTGTGCATAAAGCCAAAGGGACTACAAATAATGCCACATTAGGGAAAACATTCGGACAAAATCAACAGTTCAGGCGACGTGCACAAATCTTAAGGCTTAGTCCCACTTGACTACTACATTAGATTTTCTTTTGTGCTACTTGTATTTGGTGCTTACATAACATTACATTACATATTTTCTTCTGTTAAATTATGAACAGTTTTATAGAAAGGAGACATTGTAGTGGGAATATGTTGTACACTAGGTGGCAGACAGGGCAACAAAAATCTCCAGAACTTGATATAGGGAAGTGAAGTCAGTGAGTGATGGAAAGAAAGCACAATAAAAGGAGAAAGGTTTGGGTCACCCATCGTCTTTTATCACTAGAACTGGAAGCCTTTAGGGAGATTCTCTTTTTCTGCTTGCTTACTCTCATAACAGTAGAAGCTGCTCTAATGAAGAGTAACCTCTTGACTAAAGGGTTTATTTCTACAGTTACAGCTACACTACCAAAGTCATAACACTACTACTCCCTTTCTCTTGTCTGACTATTCACTCAGGGAACTTCTGCATTGTACAAACAAATACATAAATCTGCATATTTCGTTGTTCGGAAAGGGCTCATCACTAAGAACTTTTTGGATTACAATAACTTAATCTAAAGCTAAGATTTCAGCGAAGTTACCTACCCTTATTCAAATTCTTAAGCAGTTATCTCCCTAAACCCCGATATCAAATATGCATCATCAACAAATTAACCCCAAAATTACTCCAATAACTCTATCAATAATGTTAACTTTTAAATGAGTTGGTTGATATCACTTTTGACATGGCATTAAAGTGGTGGTCCTCATTTTAAATTGTTGTCCCATCATTTCAACTCCATTTAACATTTCAACCTAATGGATTTCATCTAGTACCCTAATCCACATGCCGCATAACACCACATCAATTAGTTGTTTATGGATGTAAATCCAACCGTATGCTTTTGTGGGATCAAATTTTTACGCACACTATCTGGAAAAGAATTCATTTCTCCTTTTTCTTCTTCCTCTTTGCTTATAGCTGGACATCGTCCCTAGTCTTGGAAAATATTACGGTAATGCAACTCTGCAGGTAGAAGACTACATTGCAGCCAAAGGAGACTTTAAAATGAAACAACCTTTGATCGTTTTTCTCTTGAACAGCAAGGGACTCAGAAAACCATAGATGAAGTAAGCTTTACAGGAGATTCCACCCAGAACACAAGAAACAATGGGCGAATCAATTTAGACTTCAAATCATCAATTAGATACCATATTAGCCGATACCCAGGGAAAAAAAAAAAAAAAAAATCTTTTGATATCTACCACGTGCTAATTCCTTTAGGAAGAGTTTAGGCTCAAAGCTTGGAAAAGCCAAGGAGGTTGTTCAAGTCTTTCCCTCAGATCTCCTCCAACACAATCACTACTGTCTTTACCCCCAGTTTTAGATGCTGTTTTGATATGAGGTGCCTGGACTGGACCCAATTGACAATCATTTGATGCATCTAGTCTCGTACTCGTCTGGTTAATATGGTTTGATCCAGAAGAAGAAGAAGAGAAACTCAAACCCGAATCCGAAGTCAATGGTGTCTCGGTTTTCCTTCTTCGGTTGTAATTTGAGGGTCCTAGAGTCAGCTCAATCTCGCTCTCGTCTAGAATATCCAGTGCTCGGAAACTTTCTGAATCCACATTGCATCTATGAGCTGGCTGCTCCAGATTGCCCTCTGCCTTGGACATTTGAAGCGATTTGCTAACATGGTCTGTCAAATTCAACTTTTTACCCTCAACCGAGTTCCATCTCCCCTGATCTCTTATGCTGCACTCAATGTTCTTCATCAAAATCTTCTGAATTCGATAGAGACGATGGAGCTCATTAACCTGGACACATGACCAGGGTTTCAGTTTTCAAAGCAAATTCAATAGAATTTGAGAGTTGAGACTTGTTTGGCAACATGGGAAAAGATGTACCTGCTCTTTAAACGTCTCTTCATGCTTTAACATTGCCATCTTCATGTACTCCTTATCATATGGCCTCAATAGCTTCTCCATCAAAACTCCACTGCAGCGACAACAACCGAATTAAACGACTGTGTTGGCTAATTGGATTCCAAACAAAGCTCCATCTTCACCACGCGTCTAGAATTCTCCCTGATCTTTATCTGTTGAGAAAGCACAAAAGATATTAATTATGGTTATTTTCTCCAGTAAACTTGCCTAATTCTCAATCTGCCCTTCTGAGCCACAATACCAAAAGTTTGCACTTAAATATCTCCCCCACATGACATGCTACTGAAAACACCTCGCCATCATGACAAATTATAGTTCTACACCTTTTTCATTATCCATTTTGACTACGCAAACTAAAAATATCTCAATCTCTTTCTGCTTTACTGCATTAATTGGGAAACAGCATCTATGCTCCTTCATGCCTATTTCATGATAAGCTGATCAGGAAAAAAAAGTGGAAAAAGTAAAAATAGATTACTCTGGCTGTCATAAAAGAACAAACATCTTCCTAATGCTAGCCCAAAAAAAGACAAAAAATCTTGTCAGAATTTGAAACCGTCCTGATTTTTTATGAAATTTAGCAAGTTCAAAAACGTGAGAAAACTGAAATAGATTAATGTTGATGAATTGAAAAAAAAAAAAAAAAATTATATTTGTATGGAAAAACATCTTGACCAAAGGATAGCATCAAGAGATGCACAACAGTGAAATACATAAAATACTGAGGTAAAATCCACCATATTTGTTAAATAATAAATATAAAGGCCGCATCAAACCTAAATTTAAAGTTAGAAGGTCAACATGTTCATATAGTTACAAATCTAAATACCAAATACCATGAAAACTTGTTTCTTTTGTTTCGAAGCAGTGAGCTGAAAGACAAAATTTGGCAAGAAGAGAATTACGATGTTTGAGTTTTTTATTTTTTTTTTCTTTTTCCCCAGACCTTGTAGGGATTCAGAAGCGAGAGAGAGAATATTTTCTTTCTGTTTCTCTGAGGATGTTATGGAAGAGGCTAAAGGATGATGGGTCTCGTTTTAAGAAAAGAGCATAGAATGGATCTCTCTCTCTCTCTCTCTCTCTCTCAACCCAACTTTTATTTTTGACCAATGCACAACTCAACTTCAACCAGACCTCTTTATGATAAGGGGAAAAAAAAGGGGTTTTATCCCTTATCGTAGTAGTACATAAGTGTATACTGGACCAGGTCCTATATAATACAAGTGTAGAAGAATTTAAGGAATTAAGAATCTATCCATTGCACAAAAACCCGGGAGAAAAGAAAATTTTCAATTCTATTCATTTTTAGGCATGCCAAACATATTCCAGTCCCCTAGCCAATCTAATTTAAGTTTTGTGGAAGAGATGCCCTGGACAGCTCCAGCAATGCTGTTTTATTTTATTCATAGAAAGACGATACGCATTCATGTATGTTCACATATAATTATTGCTCTTTATGATTTTATAATTGTTAAGGATCCAAGAGCTCTCTTGCATTGCTTAAGACAATCATATCATAAAATTAATATATTTATGCCAAGATGAATCACATGCAATCCAGAGTTTTATACCCCAATTGATAGCTGTCTCGATTGTCTACTTTACATTGAGGTATATATTCCCCCAGCAACATAATACGAAGAAACTCCACAAGCATAATTTATAATACAAGGGATCACAACAATTTATTGATGTAGATCTTGAATTTTATTCTTGTCTAATAACTCAGGTCATTTTTTAATACGATAATTATGAAATTTTAAACTTTGTGTTTTCAATGGAGAAGAGAATAAACTTAGAACTCATTCTTTTATACATAGTTTATTAGAGCTTTAAATATTTAAAATTTTTTATTTTAATTCTTAATATTTGCAAAAGTCTTTAAACAAATTTTTCATTAGTTAACCATTAAGTTTTCTGTTAACATAACATGCGATACATTTTTATTAGTCCATAGGAAAAGTACATATTTAGGACTCGATCTTTTATACGTTTTTTATACAAGTGCTAATCATTTTAAAATATTTATTTAAGTTATCAATTTTTACAAAAGTTTTCAATTCAAATACTTAATTATGGGTAGTTATCCTTGTCTACCCTGATTGAAACCAATCGGATTTTACTTTTTTTTACCCCTAAATACACAACTAGTGATAGGTCAATTAAACTTACTTTAGTATATGGATCGTAACCTTATACTTTCTCTTGGCCATTCTGACTATCTTGAGGTTGAAGAGTGGTCGGAACGTAATTTTTTTAAAAAATTTTTTAGCTTATTTCTTTTCTAATTTTTGGTCTTTTTGAAATTTTTTTTATTGAAATTATAATAAATACACATGTATATGCATTTATTACATTGTATATTTATATATATCTTTATACGATTTTGCATTTTTTTTCTATTTTTTGAACTTTTTAAATTTATTATTGTTGTCATTATTATTTTGCTCATTTTTAATTATTTTATTATAGTGATTATTTAATAAAAATATGTGGATTAATAAGAAAGTGCCACGTATTATAATTAACTAAAAAGTTAGCCACCAACTAATGAAAGACTTATTTAAAAACTTTTGTATATGTTAAAGACTCAAATAAAAATTTTGAAACATTTAGGATTCAAATTACAAATATATAAAAGGTTGATACCTAAATTTGTATTTTCTTGTAAACCAATTAGAATGTATCGCATGTCATCATTAACTAATAGAAGATTTGCTTGAAAACTTTTGTAAATGTAAATGACTAAAATAGAAAATTTAAAACGTTTAGAACTCAAACTAAAAAAAAAAGGGCGTAAAAGGTTAAGTCTTACTTCTCCTTATTAAATTTATAGGAGATATAAAGCTTGTGAGTATCTTGGTGAGAAATGTGCATTATGGTGTCTGCATGCTCATCTCTTTCTATTCTATATTTTATTGGACCTTAAGTTATTTCTCATTTTGTGTATTAAGGTTTCTTATATATATATACATACATACATACATACATATATACATACACATATGTGGTGCGATGAGTTTTGGGTAAAGAAAGAGTGAGGAAAAATCTTAAGTAAATGATTAAAATGAATGGTGATTTGTGATTGAATTAATGATTGTATTATTATTGTTACACTATAGTAGCAAGCCTAATCTTACCTTTAGGTTTCGTACCATTGTCCTTTTGGATTCTCCTCATAAGTTCTATTTAGGTTTACTTTCAACCTTCTTGACCTCTTTAACAATTACAAGGACAAGAAACTTGATAAAAATAAATAAAGGGATTATTACTCACCTTACAACATAGAACATGCATGAATTAAATGAGTTGTTACTACTACTCTTACAAAAGAAGCTATTAATAGCTAATCAAGCTATAAGCAATTCAATGACAATAATGAGAAAATTTCTATCTATGCAAACCTATAAGTGATATCACTAGTATTTCCTTTAAGTATGATGTGGAATACCCTCAACAAGAAAATCCAAGACAAGATTAAAACAACTATACAAATGTCAACAAATAAACATCAAATAGATATAATGTGAAAACTTCGTGAGTTGATTTTGTTTAGAAATACAGTCTTATTGAAATGTCTTTCAATAGACTTTTGTCATCAAAATCAAAGATTTTTGGATTTTTTATTTTATCTAGAAGATAAGAGGAGATTATGGGAAACATGTAACTGATTCTTTTGTTTCTTTCAGTAGGTCACTCACTTGTTTGGTGGAACAATTAACAACTGTGCTTTGCTCTCTTCACACATGCTTAAGCTTACTTTAACTAAATTGAATATTATGACAATTCTTGTACAATTTTCAATTTTCAATTATTATTATGGTCTAATGAGTAGACAAGATGAACAAGTAGTAATAATAATAAGTAGAGAAAATAAAAAAGATACAATTTGAGAAATTAGATTCAGCATAGAGTTAGGACCACCCACTATTCTCCATGATCAAAGAATCGCTTCCAATCGAAGACTTTGACCACTTTTATTTATTTCAATCACGAATGCTCAATAGAGCTATATAAGTTTTCAAACTTTATAAAACTCAAAAACTCATTATGAATGCACTTTTTATCTCACTAGTGTAGTGTATTTTTTTTTAACTATATTTTTGCAACAAAGATCACTTAAGCATTACACTATAATATCTCACAAAAAATTTGCAAATATGTATACAAGAGACAAAATGGAACTTAATAAGCTAAGGAATATAAGATAATGTTTGGAAGCTATTGTAAAAGATCAATTCTTGATTGTCTTTAATTGGGTAGTTGAGCATTTATATCATCTTCAAAAATTCTTTTCATTAAAGTGCATTAAATACTTCAGTGGCTAGTTGAAATAAAGCTAATGGTAGGTCAACACTTCATGTTGCCGTCAAGCTAGTAAGCCAAAATCATTGCTAGCAGCAACATTAGCATGAGTTACCATTAGGATGGTTGAAGAACAAAACCAAACTCAAGTTTCATTCCAAGCCTTCATATCAGCAAGTCAGTTCACTACACTATCGACAAGTCAATAGGCTAAATTGCAACTCACCCTAAGTTTCTTTTATGGGTTAGCCAATGCTTTAAATAATTGCAACATTTCTCCTTTCACTTTTTCTTGGTTTATAGATAAGTATACATTCTACGAAAGATACCAATATATATATCACATATAACAAACTCATAGCACAAAGATCTTGAATAAATTTGAATTAGGATATTACAAGATGAAGTTCATTTTTACAATTAAATTAAACCTTAATTAATTTAGGTTTTATTCACATCAAAATCAAATTAAGAATCTAAGGTTCAACATTAACTATCTATAGGAGTGTATTTGCTTGTAAGATGTACTCCATATGTTCCTATCAAATAGTTTATTTTGAAAACCATCATGTGATAACTAATGAATCCATCTCAACTAACAAATTTATCATATTATAATGCTAGCATTTTCTCAAACTTTTAATTAAAGTCGTAAGCCCTATACATTTGATGAAAAGGTTAGAAGAAGGAAACCATAAGACTAGATCATATTATTTTTATCATCCCCTCAAAAATCTCTACTTCCTCCTTTGCCCTGTACCTACTGTTATCAATATTAAGTTTAAAATAAATTGGTTCCGGCTAACCCATCAATAGAGTGAAAAAGTTTTTCTTTGGTTTTTAACCAAAGAAAGAAAGAAATTTTCATTTTCCCTTATGTGTTTGCTATTGAGAGGAGTCGCTTTCCCAAGATTAATAAGATCTTTAATAATATTGCTACTTTCCCCATTTATGATGAAATAAATTTAAGGAACCAAAGCTAAATGCAATCGATGTGATTTGGGAAATTTAAATCTTAAAAGTTTTGTAATACAAAGATAGTACTTTTATGTGCTTTTAAATTAAATAATAGAAAAATAAATGATATGAACAATTCATTAATCAAATATTATTCATAGATTAAGATGTAGCTCATGATGATAAAAGTATCAAGGAGATTTGTATAATATTAATGTCTTAGCAATTTAGAAATCAAAATTTTCCATACTCAAGGTTATCAATTAATAAACTTGACTTGATTCTTATGTATGGAAAAAAATGATAAAAGACCTCTAATTCTCTATTACAACTTATAAGACTTATTGTAATAAACCTAAATTCACTCAACAAGGGTAACAAATAGATTCAACATAAATAGAAACAAAAAATACATGAATAAGTGAAAATTAGTGATGTAAGCAAGCTAAGGAAACTAAGTTACTAATAAATGATGGGGCATAAGTTGGATTTAAGTTGAAAAATAAGTACTTTATGTATTTTTGTGCATAAAATGAGGAAAAAAAAAAGGGTATGGATGTAGATCACATTGGATATGTAATAGGAATCAAATAATCAAACCTCCGACTGGCGCTTCAGCTCAAGGCCTAAAGTATATGGCACGATAACTTCTCTTGTCTAACCCAACTCTTGAGGAGGCCGAGCTCTTGACCACACTTGCCCTCCCTAGACTGCTAAGCTACTCTTAGCCTTATACGGTATTCGAGATCGTAGAATGGCCACTCGAAGAAGCCTCAAGCACTTGAGCCCTTGAGCCCCCTAAGTTGCTGATATCAGGCAAGTGCATCTATCAATTTTAATATAGCGGATGTGAGTCCGAGTCGATCCTTCAGAGACTTCGAGTACTAATATTAACCTTAGCTCTATTATCTAACCGGAAAATTATGATGAGTTGAATGAATTAAAAATACTAAAATTAACAAACTAACCTAATGATGAGACTTAATTAAGCAATTTAGAAAGCGATAAAACTAAGAACGACTTCAAGAATGCAAATAACGTATTTAAGAATTATTTCCCCTTGTGTTTAACATGTGACCGCTTAAAATGTATTCAATCCAATCTCTATTATTCTTGACTGGAGGGATTCACAATTAAAGTTAATACATTTCTCAAGCATATTAACCCTAATCCTAAATTATTTACCAGAATCTCTTCACTTAGTAATATAATTTAGAATCGCATTAATGTATAGTGAATTCCCTTACAAACAAACAACTTTCTGGAAGAAACATGTACCTTATCTCTAAGTACACATGTAATTCTCTCCAATTATGTAAAGATCTAATTACACATGTAATTTCTCAATTATCATACATAATATCATAGATTGATACTCTAGAAATATCAATTAACAATTAAATAACATAATTGAATCAAAAAAAGATAGAAACTTTATTGAAAATTATCAACTAATCTAATAGTCACATAAAACCCTAGGTTCCATAATCCTAAATACAAGAATCTTAAGCTATCATAATGAAACTAAAAACAAATTCCAACAAAACCAATAAATAAAACATGAAAAACCTCTTTTGTTGATGATAAATCTCTTTAATCTTGAAGTTGGGTATTGCTTTCGCCTTTTTCTCCTTCTTCTCTTTAAGTCTCTTCTCTTTTGAATGTCTAATGTTCTGTGCGAAACCCTAGTATGTCCTTTTATAATGTATTGTAAGGTTTCCTTTTTCGTCACTAGACACGGCCTGGGACACAGTCGTGTCCCCAGGTCGTGTAACTTTCTGACCTTGGTAAATTTTCTTGGATGGACACAGCTTAGGGACACAGTTGTGTCTCAGACTGCATAACTTCAAAACTTCATAACTTATTCATTTGAACTCCAAAATAAGTGAATCTTGATTCCTTTTTTTCATTTTCAATCCAAGAACGTGTTCAAACCTTGAAATCAAAATTTTACTCAATTAAGTATAAATTTTTTTAAAGTAAACCAAAGATGTAAAGGAAATACTATAAAATTATCATGTGAACTATATTTAAAATTAGAGTTATCAGTTACTCATCAAACAGATTGGCAAGCTTATTCAATATCTTGAGCAATTCTAAGTCACAATGACATAATACCTACCAAATCATGAGGACATTGTACTAACTAGTTCATGAGGACACTATGTCAATTAGTTCTGTAGTTGTTGATCGGGCTAATTCTACCTAATAGTTACACCAACTTGTCCATGGCACATATCCTTTAACAGCCATACTTTATGGATAAAGGTGGATATTTCTTTCTTGTATTTTAACAAATCATCCTTTTTCATATATATTCTTTCTTGTACCTTTCCTTTTTTAAGTGAATGCCCATTTTAGTAAACTCTTTCATTGTAAAAGTTATGTTAGAAATGCAAGTATAAATACCTCTTGTAATCGTAATTTGCAAGAGATAATCATAAATACATATATTTTAAACTCCCTTTGTAACTTGTGCTTATTTTCCCAAGTACAACTTATACTTTACTCTTTTCTAAACCTTTGAGCAAGGCTTGGTAGTAAGTAACTTCACTTTAGTAGTTGTGCATCACATCAGTTAATTTAGATTGGTCTATGGGGGTTCCTTGGTGTTTAACATCCTAAGGATGGCTCATGGATTTTGCTTGATTCCCTTCAATGGTCACCTTCCGCTTTTTGCCTTCTATTGGTATCAAAGTAGATGTTCGTGAGGCATAAGTTTTTATGTTTTGTGTATGTGTTTTTTATAGTAGCCATATCTTTGTTATAAGAGCGATAGTGTGAATGTGTCCTGTTGGTGAGTGAGTACCACAGTAGTGGATAGTAGCTTAAGTAAAAGTGAGTGACTGTATTGTTTTTTGATTGTTATTAAGTAGCACTCTACTTTACCTTGTTTTGATTTTGGAAAATAAAGTAGTTGTTGGACTTGAGTTTCTATGCTTGAAGAGTTTGTATATGAGGGCTCGATTGTTTGTGTGTGTTTGTATTGTTTCTAGGTAACGTTTTGAGTGAGTGTAAACATTTGTTGTTGATTGAAGTTGGTTGAGGTTATAATTGAAGCAAATGACAGATTTGAGTGTAAATGTTAGTATTAGAGATAATGAAAATGATTTTTAGCACCATAATGGCAACTTTAAACACCTTTAGAAGCACTAACATGCAATTTGATGAAATGATAAGTATGATCACAAAATTGACTTGAGTTGTTCATAACTTTGCTTCTTGACCTATTGAGATCATCTATAATGCTCACCAAGCTATTCTTGAAGTTAGGGATGCTACTTAAAACGCGTAACCAATTTGAAGGTAGCTCTTAAGTCTACAAGACTAAGAAGGTAGAGTAAGAAAGTAGGCTCAAAGGAGGATAAACTCAACTGATGTAGAAGAAGTAGATGAAGAAGGCTATTTCAAGCCTGAAGAAATAGCTCATGCACTAAGAGTTGCCAAACATGTGAAACTTCAAATCCTAAGCTTCAATGGTACTCGTGATGCTGATGAGTACCTTGATTAGGAGGAGAAGGTTGAGAGAATTTTTTATTACTACTAGTATGAGGACTATGATAAAATAAGGATGATCACCCTTGAATTTTCAGGGTATGTTACTATGTAGTGGAAGAACTTATAACTCATGAAAAGAATAGAGGGATATAGAGAGGTTAACACTTAGTCCAAGATGAAGGGGACCCTAAGAGCAAGGTTCATACCAAACTCTTATTTATATGATACATTTGCTTGACTTGAAGAACTAAAGCAAGGAAGCCAAACTGTCAACGAGTACGTATAAGAATTCCAGATTGTTAAGATCCATTGTGAGGTTAGTGAGCTAGTAGCTTGAACAGTGTTTAAACTCCTCATTAGGTTGAAATATGAGATTTAAGACGTAGTGGAACTACAATAGTTTACTAGTCTTGATGAAGCCATAAGGATTACTTAGCATGTAGAGAGGCAACTAGTGTCGTAATCTTACTTCCACTAATGTCGTGTATAAAGAAGAATTTTCCTCTTTTTAAAACAGTGGAATGCTATACTATCAATGGACTTGCTTACAAATAGAAATAATTAAAATTTAGTAGAAATTACGAACAAACAACAGGTGTATTGGTCTATTGATAGTATAGGAAGAGTAAACAAGGTTGTATTTTGTAGTGAAGAAAAGAATAGAATTTAGAAAGATAACTAAGTACTAGATTTTATTATTTCTACTCTAATTTAGACAACCAATTCAGTAATTTCAAAGAAAAGAGCATGCAAATTATCTTAATAGAAGGAAAAACTACAATGAAATAAGTGTGGATTTTAGCAATTTCTTGGTATTGGGATATGGATTCTCTATAAAAAGATGTTTGAGTAACAAGTAAACAATTTGTCTGAAATTGTTGTGGCCTACCTTTATAGTATTTATGATAGTTTAAACATAGATTTTACTAACACTCATAGAATTTATCTGACTTTCATTTTATAAATTCTATCATATAACAAGAGCATTATATTACTAATCTTTCATCTACACTATCAACTAACTATTTAAGTCCTATCACTACTTAAATAACTATGTTAAAATTAATTTCTTATTCCAACCAATTTTAGCTCTAGGTGAGTACAAGGATTTGAGTCCTAATTCTCAAGAATTAACCATTTAAACTAGAAATCTTAAGTTCTATTTAGGGTTTTCGAATCTTATTACGACATCTAGACCCTATTAGAAAAACAAGGCAGAAGGCTTACATATGGTAACCGCTACCTAGCTTGACATAGTTATACCTAATTACACTATAAAACTAAAGTAAAATTATAAGTTTACACTATCACAATATAAGAACATCAATAACTACAACTACTTCATCATGTTCGCACGTTACTTATAAACACAATAAGCATTATGCATCACATTTATGGAGAATAAGCATTTAACACATAATACACATGAACATGAAAATAATCATTACATTAAACATAGAAAAAGTATGAGAAACATTACAAAATTGAGCTCCTTAACCTCAACAATGGGGTTTCTTAAGATTTTCCCAACAATCTTGATGGAGGCAATGGAAATCCACAAACCCAAATCTTGAAAAGAGCTAAAATTCATTAAAAATCTACGCTACGGGCATGCAAATACAAGAAAATTCCATGAAAATTATAAAACTACCCTAAAACTAACCTAAGATAGCCTAAAGAATAAGAAGGTGGTAGAACACAAAGCTTTAAGCCCTAGAAAATGCAAAGTAAAATCTACAAAAAATGAAGAAGAAGAAGTTTTTATATCAAGTAATTACCAATATAATGGTAAGTAAGGGTACTGTCATGACGGTGGATAGGTGTTATACACTTCTTCTCTTCCTTTTTAGTGTAATGGTGTGTTAGGCTTTAAAGATCTAATATACTGTCATGATTGTAACTGGGGGTACTGTCAAGCTAGTATACCTTTTTAGTTTTGCAACTTGGTTTGATTCAATTCAAGATGCCGACTTGACGGTGGCTAGGCTTACCGTCAAGCTGGTAGTTTCAACTCCATGCTTCCTTCTTTTTCTTTGTTTTCGGCTTCTTGAATTGGGGACTTGCAAGATCAAATACCAAAAGCTTAAATTCTTTAAATATGTACTACTTTTGAGTATTAAAACACAAAAATATGAATTACACTTATGTTGAGAAATCATATATGATTTAAACGAAAATTCATATGCTTTGTCTTAAAATCTATTAAATCACATATAATTTTTAGGGAAATCCTTTAAATAAGTATGTAGTTTCATACACTTATCAAAAATTGAGGAATAAACCGAGTTGACCTCAATTAAGAAAACCTTTTTCACTAAGTTGACCTATCTAAGGCAGTCATTGAGCTTAACTTAATACAAAGCTAACTAAGCGAGTTAAGGTCCTGCGTGAATAGAAGAGCTAACTAATGAGAAGGAGACATTGAGGAGACTTGAAAGGGGATAGACATCTAGTAGGAAGACCAATGAGATTAAGTGCTTCAAATATTAGGATTTCGAACACATAGCTACCTAGTACCTAAATCAGTGTATGATGGTCATAAAGGGTGAGGCTTTGAGTGTTGAAGTAGATAGCACGAATGAAGAGGTTGAGGAAAAAGTTGAAGTGAAGGAACATACTGAGTAGGTTGATGACAAACTTATTGAGGAAGAAGTGTTTGTTGAACACTTGAACAAACCAACCTTAGTTGTCCATCGTATAATGAGCTTAGAACCAATTGTCGAGGAAGAACAATGAGAGAATCTATTCCACATCACTTGCAAGGTTAAAGACTAAGTCTTTGCATTGATTGTGGACAGTGAAAGATGTACTAACATTGCTTTTGATAGTTTGGTTCAAAAGCTTAAGTTGCTAACCTTGTCACATCTAAGGTTGTATAAGCTACATTGGCTAAATGAAAAAGGTATGCTTCATGTGACTTAGGAACTACTTTAATAAATCTTGATAGGGAATTACTCTGATGAAGTCATCTGTGACATGCTACCCATGTGTGCATTACATGTGCTATTGGGTTGACCTTAGTTATTTGATTGGAGGGTCATACATGATGGGTATAAGAACACTTATGTTTTTGAGAAAGATAAGAGGAAGATTAACTTAAACCCAATGACTCCATACCAAGTAAGCAAACTATAGACTAAGTTAACCCAAGGATCTAAAAAGGTACTTGTACTTAGTCCCTCTAAGCTTAAAGTTAGATGCGTTGACCTTCTTATTGATACGTTGGTTATTAAAGTTGAAGGAGCAAGTGGAGCAACCCCTAGGGGTTAGGAAACTGATAGAAGAATATGTTGACCTATTTCCCAAAGAGCTACCCCTTAAGGACTACCTCCCTTATGAAGAATAGAGCATTATATTGACCTTGTTTTAGGTACCACCCTACTTAAGAAGTTAACTTATCAAATGAATCCTAATTAGGTCATCGAGTAATAACAGTAAGTCAATGAGTTAATGGAAAGAGGATATATGAGGGAAAGACTCGTCTTATGTGCTATCTTTCTCTTACTTGTGTTAAAGAAGGATGGGTCGGAGAGAATGTGTACAGATAACCGAATTGTCAACAAAATCACAATCAAGTATAGGTATCCTAATCTTAGGTTAGATGGCATGATAGACAAATTGCACAATGCCTGAGTGTTTAATAAGATTGACCTAAAGGCTAGGTACCATTAGATTAGAACAAGGCTATGGGATGAGTGGAAAATAACATTTAAGACTCGCTATGGTTTGTATGAGTGGTTGGTTATGCTACTCGACTTATCTAATGCCCCAAGCACCTATAAGTGATTGATGAACCATGAGTTAAGGGACTTAATTGAAATGTTTGTGGTAGTTTGCTTTGATGACATCCTAATATACAATTCTGACTTGTCCAATCATATTCATCATCTTTGAGCTATGTTTGATGTGTTGTGAGCTAAGAGGCTGTTTGACAATATGAAGAAATGCTGCTTTTGCTAGGAAATGGATAATGAGAAGATTCAAGCTATTGTTAAATGGTTGACTCTAACCTCCGGTGCTGAAGTGTAATATCCTAAGATTTCGAGCTAGTTCAACAATCCTAGGATCCGAGCCCTTAAATTTAAGGTGCTGGATTAAGTTATTAGTTTTATTTCAAACTTTACAGAAAAATTAGAAAAGTTAGATGAAATAATTCAAGTAAAGTTAATTTCTCAAAATAAGTTATATAAAAATATTAATTTGAGAAAAACGTTAATTTATCGATAAAACTGATAATCATAAAATTTGAGCTTTTAGATATAACGAAATATTAGAGATTAGTTAATTAACTTTCAAACATAATAAATGAAGTTGAATTATACATAATATACATGTATTACATGTGATATACATTATATGTATTAAATATATACATATAATAATAATAAATTATTAAAATTGGGTAAAATAATGGAAAATTAGTAAAAAAATTGGATGGGTGAGTCACTAAATGATGTGTTAAGCTAGGATTAATTGCAAATGTTGAGTCAACACTTGGTTAAAAAGAGAGTGATACATGGCACTTAAGAAAACATGAAATTGACATGTGTAATTTTACTTTTTCATACAAAAAAAATCCTAAAACATATAAATAGGACTCCAAATCTCATTTGTAATATTTTAGCTACTTAAAAACATAAGAACATAATTTTAGAAAATAGAAAAAAATAAAATAAAAATAGAATAAGAAATAGGGTTAGAATGGGTCTATGTTGATTCAATAGGCTATCCACAACTGGACTCAATAGGGCTTGGAGGTCCAATAAAGGGTGGCTGGAGAGGGTTTTTCGACAAAGTGCGGTAGCTAGGTGGTCGCTGGTTCAGGTGAACCAAATTTCTATTGGTAATTTATTAAATTTGCTAAAAATATCAAATGTTGTCAATTAATTACGAAAATTTTTTTTGTGATTATTTTAGGTGTATATTAATTTAGTAATTTTATTTTAATTAAGTAATTCATGGGAATATGGGTTCCTTAAAGAAAATGTTCTATTAGGGCAAAAATTGAATGAATTTTTATAAATATTAAATGATATTGTTTCAAGTTAAATTTTTATATATAATACATCTAATATATATATATATATATTTAATTTTGGTAACAAGAATTTTCAAAATTAAGTATGTTTACTATTTCTTTATAATTATTTTGAATAAAACTGCTAGTTTTATCGAATTACTGAAATAATTAGTTTTTGTCAAAATTAATGACTGAACCCTACATGTTTTGATTTCTGAATGTTTATAATAATATTTGGAATACTTAGTTTTTATGTCACATTTAAATTTGTTTATTTTTCCTAATTTTGTATAATTCTAAGCTAAAATCGCTATTTTCATAAAAATAGATAATAGCTAGTTTAGTGTAATTGATGGTCGATAATTAAACTAAATATTTTTGTGAGTCTACAGGATTTTTTGTGAAATTAGTTGGGCTTGTATACTATTTATTATGTATTTTCNTTGTGGGGGGGGGGGTGTTGAACTCTACCTTAATTTTGTCTCTTCCAAACTTCAAGAAGGTTATTGAGTTAGAATATGATGTATCAGGCATTAGAATTAAGGTTGTGTTAAAGCGAGAAGGTCGACTTGTTGCATACTATAGTGAAAAGCTCAAAAGAGCACAATTGAACTACTTAATGTACAATAAAGAGCTTTTGTCATTGATTTGAGCTCTTTGCGTATGACAACACTATCTTTTGCCTAAGGAGTTTGTTATATACACCAATTATGAGTCTCTAAGGTACTTGAGAAATCAGATGAAACACTCAAAGAAGCAAGCAAGATAGGTAGAATTCTTCGAAGGATTTAACTTTGTGATCAAGTATAAGAGCAGTAAGACGAATGTAATCATCGATGCCTTGTTTAGAAGATTCACCATCCTTACTGGCCCATAGACCAGATTACTAGGATTTGTAAGCATTAAGGAGCAATACCCTTAAGACCTTAATTTTCATCTTATATATGCATGGAGCATGGAAGGGCAGGTAGTAGATGATTACCATAAAGTAGACATATATTTGTTTTGAGGTAGTGAACTTTGTGTGCTGATTTGTTCTATAAGAGAGTTGCTGGCAAGAGAAGCTCACTATAGAGGGCTTTTCGAACATTTGTAGGAGTAGAGAACCTTTGAGTTATTAAATGTTTGGTTCTTTTAGCTAAGAATGAGAAAGGATGTACACAGAATTGTGGAGAGGAGTATGACTTGTAAGAAGGCTAAGAGTAGAGCTGAGAAAGGGAGAGTAATTCCTCTACCCATCTCAACTAGACCATAGGTTGACCAATGCATGGATTTTGTCCTTAGGCTACCTAGGATAGCTCGAGGAAAAGACTCTATCATGGTTGTCATGGACCGATTCAGTAAGATGGCATACTTTGTGCCATGGACAATAACTAATGATGCTTTGGCTATTTCTTTTTGCTTTTTCTAGGAGATTGTTCCATTACACAACGAGTTGAGGAGTGTAGTATTAGATAGAGACCTGAAGTTCTTGAGACACTTCTAGAGAACCCTTTAATGTTAGTTAAGAACTAAGTTGCTCTTAAGTACTTCATATCACCCCCAAATTGATGGCTAGACTAAGATTGTCAATTGCACCTTAGGATTGCTACTCTGAGCAATCATGGGAAGGGACTTAGCTAATTGGGATATTTGTTTACCGATGGTCAAGCTTGCTTATGATTGATCTGTTCACAACATTATAGGCTAAACCCCTTTTGAGGTAATCTATGGTTTCAATCTTGAGCTACTCTTCGACCATATACTTGTGCTTGCTCCTAACTAAGAACACCTTGAGGCAAGAGACTAAGCTCAATCTCTCCAAAAAAATCTATCAAAAGGTGACTTAGCAAATTAGCGAAGTTGGAAGGAAGCTAGAACATCAAGGATGAAGAAGGAATAGAAGACAATTTTAGCTTAGTGATCTAGTTTGGCTATACTTGAGTTGAGAAAGATTCTCGAACAAGAAGAAAAACAAATTGTCTACTCAAGTTGAAGGACTACATAAAATACTCTGGATCATCAATGACGATGCTTGCTAACTAGAGTTATTGGACGACTATAGAGTTTTTGACATGTTTGACATTGCTTACCTGAGCTTGTATACTCTTGAAGAGGGTAAATCGCTTAAAGGAGGATAAGATTTGGTCTTACATCCTAACCGAGTCGGAAGGTATGATAGGACTTAGATAACCAAAGCTCTCACTAGAGTTGAGCTTGAGGGCTTAAGTATATGTGATGGGAATCAACTTCTGACCATATCTAAGCCAAGGCCTATTAATTCTTGCTGAGGTTGAGCTACAGCCAGAAGGATGAGAGGAAGGAAAATAAACACTCGACATCAACTTTGTCGTTAGCTAAGGTACCAAGAAACTACAAGGACGAGTGCCCAAGACCAAAGAACCACTTGGCATAGCACCGAGAGAATCATGTTGACTGATTCTAGGATTCGAAAATTATGGGCCAACCTTTCTGGTGTCTCACCAAGCAACATGAGAGTTCAAGGACTCCTTCCTAAACCTGTACATCCAACGGCCGACCCCATCTTATTCGGATATTACTCTTTCTTAGACATGTCGAGTTTTGTAAGATGTACAGTTTTTTGTATTCTTATATATGTTTTCCTTCATTTTATTTATAAGCCCGGTTCTTTAGGGTTTAAGGCCTTATATATTATTTACAGTTTTGTCACTAGGGTTTAGGACTTACTATAAATAGCAACATTTATACTAAAAGGAGATATACAGATAGTGAAGATATTTCCCTACATACAGAGAGTGAAACTTTCCTCTTTTGAGCAAGGCTGCACTTGAGATAGTAAAGCTTATGTTTGCCGGATTATTAAGTGTCGATTACTCTTTTTAATCTCTCCTGTGTTCTTATCAATCTTATTCTTAGGATTGTGGTGAACCCCTTTATTTGAATTGGTTAGTGAGTTATATCTAACCCTCATTTGAATCCCGAGCGACATTTAGTGTTTGTGAGTTGTATTGAACTCTATTTCAAGCTCAAACTCCTGATTGTGTTTGTGTCTTGATGAGTTATATCCATTTACATTCACTATAAAAAACCTTACTGTTTTTCGTACCCATTTTTCTTTTGGAATCTTGAATACCCATTCTAGGTTCCCAACCTACTGTTGTTTCTTTGATCCTTATCAATATGGCTTAATGAATTCTCTCTTCTAACCTAGCTCTTGAGGATGTTGAGATCCTAACCACACTTGATCTCCCTCGATTGTAGAGTTGCTCCCAGCTTTACACAGTACTCGAGGTCACAGAATTCCCACTTAAAGAAGCCTTGAGTACCTTAAGCTACTCATCCAATAGCTACATAAGCCTGTTCAATAGCTTGACTACTTTCGAGTCACAAGGACATAATGTAGACCAAATCATGAAGATATTGTGCTAACTAGTTCACTTGGACACTGTGTCGACTAGTTTTGCAGCCACTGACTTGGTTGACTCTACCTAATAGTTGCACCTAACCCAGCTATGATATGTGTCCTTTGACAACTGTACTATATGGACAAAAGTGGATATTCCTTTCTTATATTTTATTGAATTGTCCTTTTTCATGCATATTCTTTCTTATAGCTTTCCTTTTTAGGTGAATGCCCATTTTTGTAAACTCGTTCATTGTAAAAGTTGTCTTAGAATTGTGGGTATAAATGGCCCCTATAATTATAAGTTGTAAGATATCATCAAAGCATATATTTTGGAATCTTTTTGAAAGTTATGCTTATTTTCCTAAGTGTCATTTATACTTCACTCTTATCCAAATCCTTGAGCAAGGGTTGGTAGCGAGTAACCCAACCTAATTAGCTGTTTGTTACATTAGTTGGTTCGGATTCGTCTACAAGGGTTCCTCAAAGTGTAACATCCTAGGGATGGCTTGTGGGTTTTTCTTGATTCCCTTTGATGTTCACCCTTTACTTCGTGCCTTCTATAAGTTTGGACCTACCCCAATATAGCTACCCTTATCTATTCTTGCTCATAGCATATCAACGTGACTCTTTGGTGTTTAACATAAACTAAGTTGTAATCGAAATGATAATCAATATTACTTATGAACACTAAACTCCTATAAGCTATTAACAGAAAATTTGATTTTGCTCACTAGTTTTAAATAGCTTGTTAGCAAATATAGGCAACACTTTTTTGCCCCTTTTAAAGATGGCAACAATTACAAAAAAATAAGGAAAATAAAAGAATTAGAATGTTACAAGAAAAAGAAAAAAAGAAATAGAATAAGTGAAAATCTCAAGAAAAATTCAAAAATTTTGAAAAGTTAGAAAATGCACAAAAATATGTAAAAATAGAGAAAAAGAAAAAAAATCAATATAAATAGAAAAAAGTCCCCAGAAATTACAAAATTAAAGAAAAGCCATAAGAATAAGAAATTTTGAGAACTTGGATCTTTTTTAGTCGAGGTAACTTTTTGTTCTTAATTTGTATATGCAATTTAGTAAAAACTAAGTCTTTAATAAAAAAATGGCTTGCCCTTAAATAATCGACATGTAGGCATCTTTCGAGAGTAGCCTTAGAAACAAAAATCAACATATTCCCAAGAAAGTTAACAATAATAATTTACTTTTTTTAAATATAAAGATTCTTAGCAATAAAATTAATTATTTCTATCTACATTTATATTCCAACCTTTGTTTTTTGGAAATTTGTTTTTCATAGCTTAATTTAAAGTTTTAAACTTCATGTCCTTAGACCTAAGCTTTTCAGGTTTTTTTATTAGAGTATTGGCTAAGTTAACATCACTTTGTCTACTCAATCTTAACTCTTCTTTTTATCCAACTTTGGTTGATAGTGGTCGAAATGGTACCTTTTACAATTTTTTTTTTATAGAAAAACATTTACTACCTCTAATTTTACATTGAGTGGTTTATATTAGGTGGGATAAACTTAACGTAAGTAATTGAAAAAGAGATTTTTCACGCTTGATAACCAAAATCATGAAATGAGTGATAAGAACAACACAAATAAAGAGGAACAAAATTTTGCAATATTCAAAAGTTTGAGATAACTCTTGATTACAGAAAAAATACCTATCAAGGCTACTTGAAAACGAATCCTAAAATCTATTTAAAGTCTGTACATGTTGCAATGGTAAAGCTGTAAATAAAGTAATGTTTTATGATGATAAAACATATATAAAAAGCTATATATATTATGAGTATAAAATAAGAGCTAACTAAACATAAAAAATGACTAATTGGATGTGTTAGGTTTTAGGGATTCGATTCTTATTATATACACAACATAATTTTAAAATCTATTATCCCTAAACGCTTTAAGATTCCTATACTTTAATTAAATTGAAAAAGGATGGCAAAATTTACCTTGTTTTGAGCCTTTCAAAATTCACAAATAGGTGGATTTGTAGGTGATGCAAGACATGAATGCTCTTTACTAAATCTACACATGAAAAAACTTACTCAAACGGGTTGTAGTATGCTAGCATTGCATAATGAATCTATATTCCTCTAGGAAATCTCTCATAATTTCTTGTGTTTTTCTCTCCATTTTTAGTCTGTAGACTTTCTTTGCAAGTCTAATGTTGACGATAGGCATCAGTATATAACCCGAATAGAGAGTTGCATCTATTTATATGTAGAGGAGTGATAATATCTTCTTAAAGATATTAAGGGATATTTGATATTAACAATATCTAATGTGTTATCTTATTATTTATTATTTTTCTTTGAAAAAAAATAAATACCGTTATTTATTATTTTTAAATTATTTAAGAATAATAAATATTTCAATAATTCATACTCGGTTTAAAATAAACCCATAGCTCATTAGGTTCGTTCTTTGTGTGCGACCTTATAAATTTACCTAATGTTGTCGGTAGGTCTAAAACTCTTTTTTAGACCTACAAGACATAAGTAGCTTCTAGCAAGACATTACGCCCACCCAAATTAAGTGACGATCAATGATCCGACCCTACTTATTAGACTATTAGTTACTTAGTCCTTTTGTCATATGATATGTAATGATTAAACATAAAGTGTAGACCAAGACACTCTTATATTATTTAATCACTCGTTTCTTGAATCTAAAATTTGACAAACTTAGACAAATAACATTGATAACTCCTTATCAATTTATTTAAGTATAGCCATGCATTTTCTTAGTCTTAATCTTCCAGGAACCCAAAAGATATCTCTCTCTTAGATTAAAGAGAAGGACAAATCCCTTCACGAACACTCATATTCGTTTACTTAATTCATTCCTTATCTAATCACAGTCTTATAATCATCTGGTTAAAATGATAAAGAAATGAGTCAAAATATGGAATTTACTATGTAGGAATTCATAGTGTCAGTAGGTCAAAGGATTAAAATAATACTATAATGAGTAGTACTTATTAGATTAATCCATGTAGTACTCTTACAAAGGGTTGATCTAATACATCATACTCCTATATCTATCTATATACTAAATTGATATCTCAAATCCATAATCAATAAAATGTGATTATCATTTAGTTAACATATTGGTCTTTATTCATTATTGTTCCATATAATAAGCAGCTAGGGATAATTTAGAGTAATGTTCTCATCGCTTGAGGGTTTTACCATTAAAGTCATGCACTTTAATGACATAAAGAAGAACAAATATTCGAGAAATCCTTTTATCATGTTAAAATGCAGATAATAACATGATAAATAAAATGACTCATACCCACCCCCCCCACCCAAAAAAATGCTTAAATGACATAAATCCACATGGCTTAGGGCACATCACTATTAAGATTACTATGGTTGTCCTTCAAAGTTAGTAGCTTTTCTTAGTTAGTTTCAAATCGGTTGAATGTCCCTTCTTTATATGATAATTGGTCACATAGGTAGCTAAATTGGCTACATGGTTTCTTTTATAGGTGTGACCTATCAATCGAACATGTTTAGCCAATCAAATGGTTATTCATGGCTTATTCTTCCCTTATTTTGTTAAATTTTTAATAGTTTTGGTAATCGCTTTCCATGCTCTTTTTAATCATTTGCTCTTTAGTAGGTTGTTTGGTCCTATGATCAAATCAATAAGTCAAATTTGGTTAATTTAGCCTTTAAATAACCTAACGACAGCCAACCTAATCTACTTTGGCCCAAACCTTGTTGACCTAATTACATTTCTAGTCGACTTATTGCATTCTAGTTGCCCTACTTTCCTTTTAGCTTCATAGTTGACGTTATAACTTCTTATACTCATCTTAGCCTATGTCACTCATGGTTTTTGCTTATGTAACAATGTCTTAAATCATAATTCCCATCACTATCACCTTATTTGCAAAGAGTCACTTTCAAATCTATATAATTCTTTGTCTTCTATCTTTGAGTTTGAATTTTCTAATCATTAAATGTTGCCTTATTGGTGAAGAAATTTTACTTATTCTACTTTTGCTTCCCAAAAGTTATCTAAATGCACTTAATTTCTTATTTTATGGAACTTTAAGTTTTGAAAATGTTTCACTCGAAGCTAAATATATTTGATCAAGGTGCTTAATTTGGAATCGAGATAAAAAACTTAAACTGTGATGTTTATGCTTTTGCAAAAAAAAAAAAAAAAAAAAAAAAGATGTAGACGAATTGTGTGATGGATCTAGATAGGTTTGCTTTTTCAAAGCTCTTATTCATAAGCTTAAATGGATCAAACACATCTAAATATATGTTTAGATGTTTTTGAGTATTTTAAGGAATTTCCTCTTAACTTTAATAGATCTAGATACATAGTGGAATTAGTTTGCATGACTTTTGTAAAAAATAATTGTTTGACTTCTTTCTACATAACATTAAATGAGATATGGATACAGAAATAAACAAAATTGGTCTTAGGCTTATAATACAAAGAATTTGGGCAAATTTATAGTTATGAATAAAGCTAATATTACAAACTAATAACTTGTCATTACTTTTACCAATCTTTTTATTTCTTATTCAATTTTGCAATTTGTTGGGTGAGACTAATGTAGTGTATTGAGTCCTTACACTTTCATTTTTGAAAAACACTATACTTGTAATCCTTATGCATGTAACTCTTGTATATTTATGTTTTGAGAGCCACTTATTTAATGATCAATAAAATTGGCATAAAACCCTTAATTTGAGGTATTTTCTAACTACAAAGTGTAAGGGGCTATTTGAAACCCATGTAAAAAATTAGGCTTGATTTTTTATCCCTGTGCCTTTTATTTTACTACAATTTTTTTCATTTATTTTATCATTTACCATTCATTTATTTTTTAGTTGGTTACATTAAACAAAACAAGTACAAATAATTTATGAAAAATCTCAATTCACCCTCCTTTTGAATCCTTGGTGTAAAATTTTACTATTGTCATTGATAGTAATATAACTCTTTATCTATCTTTGTTGAAGGTGTAGGTGTTTATAAAACCATCATAGATAGCTCACTTGTCATATTGCCATAATTTTCCTATGGTTTGATGAGTTGCCTCTATAGGTACTATATCATAGGTGATTATGCCAGTATATTTACAAATAAAGATAGAGATTCATGCCTATTTGTTGAACTATGTGACTCCTTTTTCACTAAGCCAATGTAAATTATATGGTCTTGGATGTGCAAAAGTCTTTACTCTAACCATTCTTTTTCTACCTAAACACTAGAAGTTAAGAAGGTGCAAGAGTTTTTATGCATTAATAATTAGTTAACATACTTCTCCTTATACCACACATTTAGTATATAATAAGTTCTCCCTTTGTTTACTACTTAGTTTAAATTACACATTAGAACTCCTTTGGAGAACTAGACTCATTAGAGACTCCCTCGATACTTGTCTTTATTTTCATTGACATTATAAGTCTCTACTCTCTTCTCAACACCAACCAACTACTCCTCAACATCTTCCACTCTTCTTGACAATCAACCATAAATTTTGGAACTCTTCCTCTAGCAAACAATCTCGTGACGGTTTTGATATTATGTAGCAGTGTAAAAAACCTAGGTATTTAAAGTATTCATCTCATTAGATTTCTCCTTGCTACTTTAACTCTTGTATACTATATGTGTTAAGAGTCTTTTCTTTTTTGCTATTATTACCCCTTTCATGAGTTCTTACATCTTTCCCAGTAGGCACATACACACCAATCTTCTTCTCACTTATATTCACCTCACTTCACCTATCTGTCCCTGAATACTTTGTACTCATTAGGTCTAGGTGAGGCAATTGGTATTTGAACTAAATTGCTTTGTTTCTACCTCTCTACCTTTATGGCTAACTTGATCACATTATCCATGCTTTCATAAGGTAATAATTGTAAATAGTATAGGTTTCATATTATAGTTTAGTGATGAATCTAGTAATAGTCTACTCTTTAAGCTCATTTATCATTATACTAGGCCATTAACATTTCATTTTCCTTTACATACTCCCCTATTCCCAGGTCAAATTGCCTCAAGGATGTAGATGAGAAGTCATTCTCATTTGCCACTTCATTACATTATGCTTTCTAGTCACTTTTTTTTTTATCTCCATTATGCCTACTATGGTATTTCAAATGATCTCATTGAAATTGTGCAAAACTAGTGAATTTTAGAGGTTCTAAGAGTACCTTAACATGCCTATGATACTAATGATTATAATAAGCTTTATCAATTTGTAAATCTATTATAAAAGTTCATTTGGCAGGTTCTTACCTCCAATTAAGGGTATTTTTAATTTAACGGTGTCATCCTATTCTTTAGATGATTCCTATGCCTACTTCATCTAAAGTCAAAAGTATCCCCTTCTCATCCATTTAGCTTGTTGACCTCTTTGTGTTGTTTATCTCATGCCACTACTCTAAAAGCACCAAATACACATGGTTGTGCATCCAAACATCCTAAATTGTCTATAGGGACTTTATCATTATATTTGCATTTATTATAAACAAGATAAGTCTCTTTGGGAATCCCCTAGATATTCATTAGTATAATTGTTATAAAACCCACAAATAAAATGAAAAGAAATTAAAATAAAAGGGTTAATGGTAAGTTGGAAATTATGTTTTAAGCATTAAGGATAAAGTGGGTATTCCATGAAGAAGCCTTAGATATTTATTTAATTCTCCCCCCATCACTTAACCTAACCCTTTCACCTCTTATAATCTCTTTTGTTTTACCAATAGACTCCACCTTAGAAGACTAAGCAAAAGAGTAATACATAGGTGAGTTCCTTAACTAAGATGATTGATAAAGTTTGTTAAACTAAGGAATTCACCTAACCCATGTTATAATGTAGCAAAAGATAAGGATAGCACCAGAGCATGAGTGGTAGAGTTTTGGGAAACCCTAGATTGATAAGTGATAAATTCATGTGTTGAGAGAGAAATTATATGAAAATTTTATTTGGTTTAATGTTTTGATCGATAGGTTGTTGTGAGTTTACAAAAAGGACATTAAAAGTGCAAAGTATTGCTAATTTCTAATAAAAATGTAGTCTATGAAATTTTAAATTCTGTACATTTTTTTGAATAATTCATAATAGAATTGAAAAGGCACATCTTAGTGTCTTTGCTTGTGAATTATCAATAAAAAATTGAAGTATTTTAAATTTAGGTGTGCTAGATCAAGAATTGCAGTTTAGAATGGGAAGAAAAATCCTTTAGTCATGAAACTTAGGAGCGTAGAGGATTACAAGTAAGAATATGCTCGTGATCATGCATGTAAACCTCTCAAGTTGGTTAACTAAATCTTCATGTCTGTGTTGTTTTTGACATTAGGTTGTATATGTGATCATGGTTGTAGTATATGGTTGTGATCTTGGCCATCTACCTCCCAAGCTTTGTGTTTCCTTAATTTCATGACCCTATTTCTCCTTTAAGATGCTTGTATACTTCAAAACACCCATATGCAAATTGAGAAAGTGTTTTCGAAAGAGATTAATCACCTTAGTGATGGTAGTGGTCATGATAATGATGATGGTATTGGTAGAAAGGGAAAAAAAAAAATAGAATAGTAGTAATATATGTTATGGCCTAACTAGAGAGTCGTAACAACCTTATTGTGTAAACTAACTTATATAAGAAGCTAGCTACCTTAGCCTCTAACGTAGGTATAGCACACACAAGGCATTTAGCACTCCACTACTTAGAAGCATTTAATTTAATATTTAGTAGGAATCAACTTATGGTATAATTTTTTAAAATAACTATTGAAAATAGTTTTTTAGCTTAAATTCTGAGGAAAAATCAAGTTTTATAAATTGTATGAAAGATGAAACCTTTAAATTAATAAAAAAATTTCAAGAAATACATTGCTATGAAAAGATAAAATGTTTACTAAAATCTTACCAAAATCCATAGGCTTATAGAGCATGGAATAAATCTCATTAGTTGAAATTTAAGGATCATCAAAGGAGACCCTATTAGTTTTTCTAGAGGTTAGTACAGTCGATAACTAAGTATAAATCTAGTCAGATAGTCTTGAATCTCATTCCTTAACCTTATTCTCTAATCTTCTACACATTAAAGTAGTATTGGTGAATTTATTGGAAAACCTGCAAAATAGCTATAAGGGAACAAGCGATAACTTGTTTGATAAGTGGGACGGAGACAATAGTATATGTCTAACATCGAGCAACCAGAGTTTTCAAGCAAAGTTAGTTGATGTAATGCATGTTCAACAAATGCCATTGCATAATGTTAACCGGTCTATCGTGAGATCAAAGACATTGTGCTCACTTTAATTTGGGTTTAAGAAGATTAATGCCATGTACTTCACATATCGGAACCAAACCGGGGCTTATGTAATGGAGAACATGCTCTACCCAATACTTCTTGATGGGTATTAACCCCTAGGATCGATTACGTATACCCGAGCTAGAGGACTCCAAGGACTTGCTTGGAGGATACTAACTTTAAGCCATAGCTAAGATAGGGATTGCTATCTAGAGCTGGTCTCTTGTTGAGCTGACTATCAGATCCTTACTTGTGTCAGATCTGCCCTTATCTAGCAACAATGCTTTATCCCAAAAGACAACCCAAGAATAGCTAAGGCAAACTCCCGATTCAACTACAGGTATCCAAACTCGAATCGAGCTCACTTCTCTTCAGAAGAACTAATTGGTCCCTGACTCATTCCAAATTAGGTCGGCCCTTGATTGCAAACATTATCTTGCTTTCGCTTACCTTGTATCATATTCCTAATATCTAACCACTAAGTGACACGTGTTTTCTAACACAATATTCCAGAATGACCCTTTTTTTTTGTACTAAATATTGATTGCCCTTTTTTACCCTTTTAGTATGTTTTATGTAACTTAATTGTAGAATATCTTTTTGTCTTTTCATACATGTAAAGCAACCCCAGTGGATAGATATATAAACCATGCTTTCTTGTATGTGGGAATCAACTAATCAACATTAGATTATTCAAGCATCCTTTTGGGCAACCTTAGTGTTCTTATTACTCTTCAACTCTTATCTATTCTTTTTAGTAAGGAGTACTAGCAAGTGACCCTTTAGTTTGGACTGGTACATCATATTTGGCAAATTGTAAGTTGCATAGGATCCTATTGGTGCATCATATCCAGTTAGATAAGTCATGGATTCACTAAACCGCCATTTTATTTCCTTATTCTTGCTTGTTGTAGTGCCTCTCTGCGTGTATGCTCCTGGAGACACATCAACTTCGCTAGTATCAAAGCATGGTTCTAAGAGGGAGTGTGTGAAGTTGCATTGAAGTTTTGGTTGCCTTTACTATTAGTGGTTACTATGTTCTTTTCGTAGCTACTACAGTGTATTTGTGTGTTAGTAAGTGTAGTTCCATTATTGCTCTATTCTTACTCTTATTTTCATTACAAAAGCAGAGCAAGTTATTTCTATTCTGTTTGAGTGACTAACGAGTGTTAAAGTTGTTAAGCTATTTAGAAGGTATTGTACTATGTTAGATTCGAGTGTTCAAGGTATTATTGATGATCAGAGTAGTGGTGCTCAACCTGGTCGTGGTCATAATGGTAGAAACACCCCAAGGTCCATTGATGACAAACTTGACAGATTCGTAAATATTGTTGAGAGTCTAGTCATAGTGATACAAGTTAACAGGCAATAACCCTAAGGTATGCCACCACAAAATTTACTTGAAAATATTCAAGAGAGGGGTTATGGCTACTGGTTGAGTTCATTGCCCTACTCGACCCCCTCGAGCTGGAAGAGCCACTAGACTAAAACTGGAGTTAGAAGAGATCGAGGAAGATGATGAGAAGTTAGATGTTCAAGAGTTTAGGGAGGAAGAAGAAGAAGTTGACTATTACCAAGCATAGGGACGAGGATGTTGAGCTCCTCAAGGGCTAGATAGTCTCAAGGTTCAAATCCTGCCCTATATTGGAAGTGGAGATGTAGATGAATACTTGGAGTGGGAAGAGAAAGTGGAGAAAGTGTTTGAATGTTATGGATATACAGATGATTTCAAAGTCCGACTTACTGTGTTGGAGTTTATTAGGTATGCCACCATGTGATGGAAGAATCTGAATGTAGCTAAAGCACGGGATGGAAGATGAGGTGTCAAATCCTGGGGTGAGATGAAAAGGTTGTTGAGAGGTAGATTTGTACTCGAGACCTACCTACAAGATACGCTTACAAAGTTATAGGACCTTTGCCAAGGAATCTGATCTATTAATGAGTATGTTAAGGAGTTTTAGATACTAATGATCTGAGCTGACTTGGAAGAACCTAAGGTTCATATAGTGTCGAGGTTCATTTTTGGGCTTAAGTACGAGATTCACAATATCATAGAAATACAGAGATTTTATACCGTGGAAGATACAATAAAGATAGTATAGAGGGTTGAAAAATACAGGAGAAGTGCTCTAAGTTGACCTAGGCCAACATTCTCCTGACCCCTAGTTCTGCGCCAACCTATTCAAGCTAAGCTGAGGAGGCCATATAGGATCAAGGATAAGAATGTCTAATCTGATGACAGTCAAGCGAGCCAGCAAGGCTAAGTTAGTTAAATAGGTCGACTTGAGGTTAGGTCGACCTCAAAGATATATGAGAAAGGGCAGACCTTCAAACGAAAGACTAGTGAGGTAAAGCGCTTTAAATACTTAGGCTTCAAACACATGGTTATTAAGTGTTTGAATAGACGGGTAATGGTGCTTTAAGGAGATGTAGTGGATAGCACATATGAGAGTGAGCCCAAAAAAGAAGAGGGTATAGGAAAGCCTGAAGTCGAAGAGGACAAGGAGACCTATGTCTATGCCGACCAAGGAGAAGTGATGACCTTAGTCTTGTGATGAGTATTGAGTTCCTTACCAAACTCAAAGGAGGACCAGAGAGAGAATCTGTTTCATACTAAGTGTGCCATCAAAGGCCAATTGTATATGATCATTGTGGATGGGGGAAGTTGTATTAATGTCGTTGTACAGTCCTTTGTGTAGAGGTTGGGCCTACCAACCTCAAAGCATCCTTAACCTTACAAGCTGCATTGGTTTTATGATAAGGGTGCTTTGTACGTAACCAAATAAATGACCGTACCAATCAGTATTGGGAATGTGTATAAGGACGAAGTAGTTTATGATGTTGTCCCCATGGGAACTTTACATTTACTGTTTGGATGACCATGGTTGTTCAATCGACGTGTTAGTCATGATGGATATAAGAACACCTATGCTTGTTAAGGATGGAAAGAAGATTGTGTTGTCACCCATGACCTCATCCCAAGTAAATGAAATCCATAACAAGCTCACTTGAACCAATAAGAAGAAAACCTTAGTGATGAGCCGAAGAGAGCTTCAAGTTGTTGAAAAGGCTAAAAAACCCATGTTCCTGTTAGTTAGGAGACTGTTGGAGATGAGGGAATTAGAGGATGTTCCAAAAGAGATCCGAAACTTGCTAAATGAGTTTTCTGACCTGTTTTTCAAAGAACTACCTATAGGACTTCCTCCAATGTGAAGAATCGAGCATTATATCAACCTATAGCCAAGTGTTGCCCTATCGAACCGACTTGCATATAGGATGAACCTTAAGCAAGCTGCTGAGCTAAAGAAATAAGTGGACAAGCTTATAGATCAAAGATATGTGAGGGAGAGCATAAACCCTTACACAGTGCTGGCTTTGCTCGTTTTGAAGAAAGATGGTTCATGGTGTATGTGTATTGATAGCTGAGCAATCAACTGGATTACTGTCAAATACAAATATCTAATATTGAGACTCGATGATATATTAAATAAGCTTCATGGTGCCAAGATATTTTCAAAGATTGATCTATGAAGTGGTTACCACCAGATTTGTATGAGACTAGGAGATGAGTGGAAGACTGCCTTCAAGACTTAGCATGGACTCTACTAATGGTTGGTTACACTGTTTGGACTTATTAATGTGCTGAGCACATTCATGAGGTTAATGAAGCATGTGATGCACCCTCTGATTGGAAGGTATGTGGTCATGTATTTTGATGATATACTGGTATATCGTACTGACCTAAACAGCTATGTTCAACACCTCCATTAGATATTTGATGTTTTGCGAATTGAGAAGTTGTTTGGGAATGTGAAGAAGTGTAGCTTCTGCTAAAATGCAGTGGTTTTCCTAGGGTTTATAGTGTTAGGGGAAGGGATTCGAGTAGAGAAGGAAAAGATTCGAGCTGTTATAGAAAGGTCGACATTGAAGAATGTCATCGAGGTCTGAATTTTTCATAGCCTAGCTTCTTTCTATAGGAATTTATTAAGGACTTCAATACAATAGTCGTCCCATTGACCAAGTTGATAAAGAAGAGCGAAGGATTCAAGTGGAATGATAGAGTTGAATAGAGCTTTAGAGAGATCAAGGAAAAACTCACCTTGGCACCTGTCTTATCACTACTAGATTTTGATAAGCCCTTCAAACTAAAATATGATGCATCAGGAGTTAGAATTGGTGTTATCTTGATATAGGAGCAAGACCCATTACCTATATAGTGAGAAACTTAGTGGTCTTGCCCTTAACCATTCTATGTATGAAAAGGAGTTGTACTCTCTTTTTCAAGCCCTTACTATTTAGCAACACTATCTTCTATCATGAGAGTTTGTCATTTACACTGACTATAAATCATTGAAGCATCTTGGGAGTCAGAACAAACTCTTAAAGAGATAAGTCAAGTGGTTGGAATTTATGGAAGGGTTCTCGTACGTCATTTGGCATAAGAAGGGAAGTGCAAATGTGGTCATTAATGCTTTGTCATAGCAGCAAACTTTGTTGACCACTTTACAGACAAAATTATTAGGCTTCTCACTCATCACTGAGTAAGATGCTAATGACCCCCACTTTAGTCCCATTATTGAACAGTGCCGAGAAGGAATAGTTGTTGGAGGATATTATCTTAAGGATGGCTATTTATTTAAGAACCATAGGTTATGTATTCCAAATTGCTCCATACGTGAGCTATTGGTTAGGGAAGCTCATAGCAGAGGATTATTTGGTCATTTCGAGAAAACCAAGATAACCAATCTGTTAAGGAAAAATTTTTATTTGCCTAGTTTGGCTAAGGATGTCCATAAGGTAGTTAGTTGTTGTGAGATGTGCAAGTGAGATAAGGGGAAGAGAGAGCCTTATGGAGAGTATATGCCCTTGCTGATGCTAACCTTACCTTGGGCCGACCTCAATATGGACTTTATCTTAAGGTTACCTTAGACATTTAGAGGAAAAGATTCTATATTTGTTGTCATAGACCACTTTAGCAAAATGACACACTCCATCTCCTGCCATCGAACTAATGATGCTCTATATATTGTTGATTTTTTTTTGTAGGAAGTTGTCCAACTACATGGGATACTGAAAACTATTGCCTCAAATCGGAATATAAAATTCTTGAGCTATTTTTGGAAGACTCTTTGGAGAAGGCTTAGAACTAAACTCATATTTAGCTCTAATAGCCACCCTCAGACCGATGGCCAGACTAAAGTGGTGAACAGGATGTTGGGCAATCTACTTAGAGTTGTGGGAAAGAATTTGAGGGATTTGGATCTATGCTTACTAGTTGTAAAGTTTGCATACAATTGAACTGTCTACGACACCATTGGGAAGACTCCATTTGAGGTCATATATGGCCTTAATCTGACAATTGCCCTTGGATATGATCAATGCCCCAGCAATTATTGAAGAGAGTCAATTCGAAGATAACCAAGCCTAAGAATTGCAAGTGCTACACGAGTTTGTAACTATGAAGATTGCTAAGTTTAATTAGAGACAACAAGAGATTGGTAGCCAAGGCTACCAAACTGTTTCTTTCCAGCTAAGAGACTCAGTATGGATTCACCTTAGCTGAAAGTGATTCCTATACCTGAGACAGACCAAACTATCTCCTCGAGTTGATGGTCTATTCAAGGTCCTGAAGAAGATTAATCGCAATGCCTACTAGATCGAGTTGCTTGACGATTATGGTGTTTCCTCCACCTTTATTATGTCCGACCTGATTTCTCACTAACCAACAGAAGACCCTATGAGCGCCTCAAAAGAAAGAGTAGGACAAATCTTTTTGACCCCTAAGTAGATGATTGGAATCAACCCCTTGAATTGATCATGCATAGCCGAGTTAGAGGACTCTAAGGACTCGCTTGAAGGATATTAGCTCTAAGCCATAGTTGAGATGGGGATTCCTATCCCGAGCTAGTCTCCTATCGAGCTGACTATCATATCCTTACTTATGTCAGATCAGGCCTTGTCTAACAACGATGCTTTATCTTAAGAGATAGCCTAAGAGTAATGAAGGCGAGCTCTTGATCCAACCACAAGCATCCGATCGTGAATCAAGTTGACTTTTCTTTAGAAGAACTGATTGGTTCCCAACTTGTTCTAAATTAGGCTAGCCCTTGACTACAAACGTTATCTTGCTTCTACTTACCTTATATCATATTCCTAATGTTTAGCCACCAAGTGATACATGTTTTTTGACACAATATTCTAGAATGATTCTTCTTTTTTCTTTTTTCTTTTTTATTTTCATACTGAATATTCTTTGAACTTTTTACCCCTTTTAGTGTGTTTTATGTAACCTAATTATAGGCTACCATTTTGTCTTTTCATATATGTAAAGTAACTCTAGTAGATGGGTATATAAACCTTGCTTTTCTTGTATGCGGGAATCAACTAATCAACATCAGATTATTCAAGCATCCTTTTGAGCAACCTTGGTGTTCTCATTACTCTTTAACTCTTATCTATTCCCTTTAGCAAGGAGTAGTGGTGAGTGACCCTTTAGTTTGGATTGGTGCATCATATCTGGTGAATTGTAAGCCATGTAGGATCTTGTTAGTGTATCATATCTAGCTAGATAGTTTAGAGATTTGCTAAACCCCCATTTTATTTCCTTATTCTTGCTCATTGTAGTGCCTCTTCGTATGTATGCCCCTGAGACACATCACTTCTCTTCAAACCACAGTCCTTAACCTTGCTACGACTTCTTTTCCTATCATTTAGTTCAATTAAGGGTAGTAAAGGAGTAGCTATCTTCGTCGAAGGGTCTGTTGGCCTAAGAATCCTAATTGTTTCCCTTAGTAGGTTGAGATGTAGGTCCAGTTAGTAGTTAAGTTGAGTTTATGTTAGATTGCTTTTAGAGCGATCAAACAATTTCAAACAGTTCAAAGTAAGTAACATCATGAAGCAATCAATATAGAAGTCTAGCACTCAAAATAGCACAACCATATTCAAGCACATACGTTGCATACATACAGGCAACTAACTTACAATCACAAAAGGGCATATATTAAGGTTTCTAAGAAACATTGATCCTACTTTCCTAGATATTAATGCTTATTCTCCTCATGCGCCACTCTCATCTTCCTTTTTTTCCTCTAAAATTTAATGTAACCTCTTTAGTTTCCAACTAATATATAATATATGAGTTCATTTTAACATTTAAATTTGTACCTCAATTATGTTAGGTTAGTTTTCTGAGGTGTTTATTAGGTATTAGTTAAGTAGGGTAAATTTTGACTAAGGTTCTAACTTGGTATGGGGAACTAACTTATAATCACAAATAAGGCATATATTAAGGTTTCCAAATATTCTTAAGCAATACTTTAAAGTGCGATGAAAACACTAATCCTACTTACCTAGATATTGATGCTCATTCTCTTCACTTACCGTCTCATTTTCCTTTATTTTCCCTAAAATTAAATGTAACCTCTTTAGTTTCCAACTAATATGTAATATATGAGTTCATTTTAACATTTAAATATGCACCTCAATTATATTAGGTGAGTTTTCTAAGGTGTTTATTAGGTATTAGTTAAGTAGGGTAAATTCTAACTAAGATTCTAACCTGGTATAGATTGTTGCCTAGTAGTTTATGACCCTAGTTCTGACCTAAGTTCTGACTTCAGTAAATTCATAGAAGTTATAGGCAGGCAACATTCTAATATACTCTTTTGCTCTCAATAATCCAATATTTAATACCAATCATCTTCAAACTTCTACTTGCTCTTACATTTAGAGTCTTCCATCGAACTATGTTCTAATTGAGTTTCTAACTTTAGTTTTGACCTAGTATTGTGGTATAGGTTATTGCTTGACGAGCTTCTAACTCATGTTTTGACTTTAGTAAAAGGCATAGAATTCATATATAAATCATTAGATGACCTACTGTTAGACTCCTGGTATGATAAAAGGTATTCAATACTGGACTATAGTTTGACTTAGTTTCTAACAAAGTTTTTGATCTTTAGTTTAAATTAGATTCTTATTTAGGAAGTTCTTGACTTATAGTTTGTCTTTAGAAATAGGGTGGAGTCCAGATATTAGCCACTTTTTGATACAAATCCCATTTTCTTAGTGTATTCAACATATTCACACCAGATTACATTTTAAATTACTTTTTGATACATTTTTTGACCCTGCTTCAACTTCTACATTTTACTACTTCATATATAATTCAACTTATCCTAAGTTCCAAAGTCTTAATAAACCTACTAAAGCAGAAAGCAACCATTTAGTACAAAAAGCATTTATATACTTTTCCCTTATTCCTTTCACTTAGTATAAACTCTTTGAGACTTTTGCAATTGAGCTCCTAAATCACCAATTGAAAATCAACATCTTAAAACTCCAATTCACTCACTTGTAGATGTTGCATGTTGGCTAATATAGATTGAGACATGATTTTATAAAAACCTAACATAATTCTTTTAGAAAAACCCACTTCTAACGCATTGTTTTGTGAAAAACAAAATTTTCCTAAAATACAACCACCAAAATTTGAAAATCTAATCACATAGCATCAAACTATAACATTTTAGGAGTATACTCATAAAATTTCAAGTTGAAATAACAGTAGATGACTTTTCAAAAACTTGATTAAAATTCAAAGCGTAGAACATTTTTCTTAACGAGCTCATATCTACACTTAAAATTTTGAAAATTTGATTGAAGATTTGAATTTCTCATAGAAAAATACTTAGGAAAACCAAGTTTCAAAATTTTTAAAGGTCGCTTGGTTTTTTTTTTTTTTTTCAAAAATTTAATTAAAATAAGGTTAGGCGGTAACTTATTAGAACTTAAAGCTCCGGCCACGATAGGAGGGGTAGGGCTTGTTGACTAAGCTAGGCACTAGCCACTTCTTCATGCAATGTTCTAATTTTGCATACGGTTGGTGATTTCCTATGGAAGCCTTCAAACCCCAAATTCAAACTTAATTTTTTTTTAATAAATTTTCCTTATCCTTATTTCTCCTTCAATTTCCCACTCATGAATTTTCCCAAAACTCTAATGAGCTAAATTTTGCAAATGGCAATTAATTGGTGATTTTTATGAATACGTTGTGGTTCATTTTGATTTTCTTTCCTTACTAACACTTGGAGTTTAGCATAGTGAGGTATCATTTAGTGGTTTTCACCTAGCCTTGTTTGTCCAAATTACACTCTTCTACTTACCATACCACAAGACACATTTCCCTAATTGTCTTACTATTTTTTTAAAATTTTCTTCTTATTTATTTCATTTATTAAATGAATTTTACCCCACTCTGGGTATTTCCGATAATTATGGATACATATATGTACATATTAATGTTGTCCAATGTATATACATGTTTTTTATATATTATTTTACGTACACTATTAATTATACTACTCTTATAATTCATTTTTAAGTGTTTATTAATTTTCGAAACCTATGTTACACATTATTGTTAATTATATAATAATATAGTAAATTTTTACTATTTTAGCTAGATTTTGAATCATTTATTATATTCTCAAATTCTAAGTGCATAGGAACTCCTCAATTAATATTTCTAAGCTCCTTGTAAGTTTTTAGCCTAATTGGGTTACCTTCCTAAATACCTTAAATCGGTTACCAACCTAGTTGCACTAGTATGGATCTCTCAATATATCTATATATGTGCATACATCAATTAAGAATATTGTATGTACACGTAAATGAATAAATAATAATAATAGTAGGTTAAAGAATAACTATATAATAAAAGAGTAATAAAATAATTGCTTCATTCATAATAATAAAATCAATATAAAAAAATATAAGTGTATAAATATAGATGCCATTATATATTGTCCTTAAGTTTTAAACTAATGTAAATTAATGGGTTCTTAACGGTAGGTTTTAATCTAGAATGTTACTAATGGTGCATTTATTTGGGGGGAATGGATTCCCTTCATATTCCTTAAAAAATCCATATTACAACGTTCACTTTGCAAAATCCAAATTCCTAAAGAATCCTAATTCCTAATAACTCTGAATTGGGATTCTTTACTCAAACCAAAGAATTGTGATTTTTTAAAGAAAGACCATCTAATGGACTATTGACCTCTAGCCTTTTTACTCACACGTGCCTTTAAGGCCTTCGCTCTCTCGCCTAGAGGATTCTCTCCCATCAGCTTATTAAGGATGAGACACAATACATAGAAGAACGGTCGGCGAACTCCTTGAGAACTCAACTTAGGTCTACTATGCTCTATTTTATTGCTTGTGCCAATGTCGACCACTTATGTGCCGAAGCTGACTTGCCAAGTGATGAGGATTAGGCTCCTGCTCGACGGCCGCCACAATATGACTTAGCTCAACTATTGCGCCTAAAGATTCCCTTGTATGGATCCATTAACGAGTTGCTACCAGTCCATTTTCTGACATTGTGTTACTTTTTCCCCTTTCGTCATTTGTCTTATGTTGAGCTTGGTTTTTTTCCTCTAGAGTTTTTTTATTTTTTTTATTTTTTACATATTAGGTTTCCTTTAAACTGATAAGTATTAAACCCTACTCGTTTAATATTAACCCTCAACTAGGGTTTAAAGAAAATCAATTTTTATTTTAAAGATGCATTTGAGTCACTACCCAACTAGAGTTGGGACAAAACATAAGTTGTAACCAATTAAGTTGATTGGTTATAACTTAGTTACAAGTCTTAATGAGAAAAACAATTTTTATAAAATAGTTTTAAAAAACGAGAGATCTGGATCCGAAGGCTATCCTACTAAACCCTAGATGGGTATCACTTTTTAACTTTTCAATTTTAAAGTTTCTTTTGAATAATACTCTTTTTCAATTTTTAAACGACTAATCATATCACATGCGATTAATTTGAAAAATTTACACAAATATTTACAAAGATGGAAAAATAAAAATTTCCATATTTTAAGTCGCCTTATACTTACATACGAGTGCTTACGTACCTGCTATTCGGGATCAAACTTTTGTCGTTTATTTAATGAAAACTTTAGTTGGCTGTTAATTTTAACTCTTGAAAACAATTGAGTTTACGTTTTTTAACTTAATTTGGTTTATTTAAGAAAATTTCTAAAAGAAAAAAAGGTTAAATTGGAATTCTTATTTGAAAAATTCTAAAGTGCCCTAATTTAAAAAGGGTCAATTTATTCATTATTTCTTTGAAAACTCGATTTTTTTAAGTGTCAAAATGATTTTTCATTCACTAATACATATATTTTATTTTTATTATAGTTTCTTATTTATTTCTTGATCTTTTTTTTATCTATTCTTATTAAAATAAATAAATAAATAAAAGTATACTTTTTTTCTTCTTTTGTTTCCCTTCTCTTTTCCTTTGTTTTCTTTCTTCTCTTTTTCTTTTTTCTTTTTTCTTCTTTTTATTACATTTACATTATAAAATAACTGAGTAAATAAATAAATAAAGGACAACAATTAATTTAACAATGTATAAGGGTTAAACTAGGGGGGGAAACGCGTGGATCAGTTGGTTCGAGCGCTAGGTCAGATCTTGGGTTGAACTTGGTTTATGGATCAGATTTCGAGTCGGGCTCTACTGGATTTAGGTCGTAGTTGAAAGAGAGTAGTGGCATCGGTAAAGGGGCGATCCAAGGCTATTTGGGGGGAATTTTTTGTGGGTAAGGATGGATTGATGAGTTGTTTATTAGACTTGAGGGGGGTGGATACGATGTTGCAGCTTGGGGTGGTGGTTTGGCAGTGGTTGGAATTGGGAAGGTGGTAGTGGTGGTGTTCCTTGTCATTTTGGGGGTTGTTGGAACTTAAGGGAATGTTGGGTCTTAGGTTTAGGGTAGCAAGGAGCTTAGCTGTGGAGTTAGTTTGGGCTTCAGGGTAGTAGTTCACGGTAGTTCGTAGGTGGGCAACTACGGTGGTTAGATTTTAATGGTAGGTGTTTGGTAGCATAACTAGGTGGCATGACAATGGATGAGGGTGTTTAAGTTGGTGAGCTTAGGCTATAGGTAGTCTAGCTAGTGTGGTGGTGCGGCTTGGAATTGAGTAGAGAGAGAGAGTGGTTAAGAATTGCAAATGTAGAGAGAGAGAGAGAGATTTTTCGATTTTTGAAGCTCATTCATCAATGTGTGTATTGTGAGCAAGCTTATTTATACACCAAATCAACCTAGTAAGTAAGGAAAGCTTGAATTTGGATTAAATGAAAATTTTCGAAATTCAAGTTTTTTCAGATTTATGGAGCTCGAATTGAATATGTTTTTTATTGAATCTGGATGTGTTCTTTGGTTCTTTTTGAAGTAAGCTAAGTGGTGAACAAGATCAGATTAAGAAATCATGTGTGTGTGTATGGAATTTTCATTGAAGATAGATCCAAAGTGGAGAGGTTGAAGTTGTTTTGCTAAGGAAAGTAGAGGAAAATTAGGGAAAAAGAAGGGAGAGGGAGGGAAAGAAAAGGAAAACGCTGATGTGGTGTCGACATGGCACCATGTTAGACGATCTGACTAACCATAGTATGCCATATGTCCAATAGTGACATGTTAGCTCAACGAATCTGATGCCGTCATGTGTTAGGATACATACCATAGTCAAATCCTAATACATGGCAGTACCTGATGTAATAGTGTGTTATTTTAAATAATAAAAATGCTTTCTATACTTTTAACAAGATTCAAACCCCTGACCTCCTTTGTATTTATGCATGTTGTTTACCATCAAGCCATTGGCTTATACCTTTTCCATATGTGCAATTAAATTGCACATACAGACTAGATTGGCCTTAACTAAATTCAAATCTAAGCCTAGACCCAATGGTCTCTTTTTCTAATTTTATTAAAAATCTATTCTATTATTTTCTAAATTCCTTAATCTTCTATTTTCAATTTTTTTTTCTATTTTTTGTGACTTCAATTTTCCAAATTTTTTCAATATTTTTTTTTATTTTCTAAATTTCTCATTTTTTGTGTTTTTTCCTATTTTCCTATTTTTCCTAGATTTCTTGTTTTTATGCTTTTTCCTATTTTTCTATTTTTTTTATTTTCCTAAACTTCTTATTTTTTCTAAATTTCTTAATTTTTTGAGTTTTCTTTAATTTTTTATTTTCTATATTTTTCCTAATTTAAGACCCCTTATCCTATTGAAATGAAATAAAATAAAATAAAGGGGACAAAAATTGGGTGTCTATAGCGTCACTTTTTTATGGTGAAGTTTAAGCAAAACTTTGCTACAAAGATAAAAAGAGACACTATTTTTGCCCCAATGGTGAATTTTGTCTTAAGAGACGCTATAACTAGCTAGCTATCTTAAGCCCTGTCCATTGGGGACTTTAGTGAAGGGAGAGGTGGTGCTCTAAAAGATAGCTAAAAGACTGAAAGAGGAATTGTTGTTTGGTCATGCTGTTATGAGTTGATGAATCGAGGTGAAATGGGCAAAGCGCTCCTTGAGCTGGCTAAGACCCTAAAAAGAACGAGAAAACTTGGTCGTGCCTCAATGTGTTGACTAATCAAGTTGAGTGAAGTGCTCCTTGAGCTGGCTAAGACCCTTAAATTGAAACCTAGCAGTGCTCCTTTAAGCTAACTAACATAGGTGGGAGAGTCTATAGGGGACTAGTAAGCCTAACTTTTGCAATTGATTCAAGATAAACTTAGTAGTGCTCTTTAAGTTGACTATCTTAGGTAAAATGAGTGAAGTGCTCTTAGAGTTGGCTAAAACCTTAAATTGAAACTTAGTAATGCTCCTTTGAGCTGACTAACCTAGGTAGGAGCGTCTCCTCGGGATTAGCAACTGTAACTTTTGGAATCAATTCGAGATAAACTTGGTGGTGCTTCTTTGAGCTGACTATCTTAGGTAAAATAGGTTAAGCGCTCCTAGAGCTAGCTAAAACCCTAAATTAAAACTTGGTAGTGCTTCTTTGAGCTGACTAACCTAGGTAAGAGTATCTCTCCAAGACTAGCAACCCTAAGCTGGAATCGATTTGGGAAACCTGGTCGTACCTCTCTAAGCTCACTAACCTAGGCAGGAGTGTCTCTTGGGGACTAGCAATCCTAAGCTCGAATCGATCTAAAGAACCTAGTCGTGCTTCTCTAGGTTCACTAACCTAGGTGGGAGTGTTTCTTGGAGACTAGCAACCCTAACTTTTGAAATTGATTCAAGATAAACCTAGTAGTGCTCCTTTAAGCTAACTATCCTAGGTGGGATGGGTGAAGTGCTCCTAGAGTTAGCTAAAACCCTTAATTGAAACCTAGTAGTGCTCTTTTGAGTTGACTAACTTAAGAGGAAGTGTCTCTTAGGGACTAACAACCTTAACTTTTGGAATTAATTTAAGATAAACCTGATAGTACTTCTCTAAGCTGACTATCTTAGGTAGGAAGGGTGAAGCGCCCCTAGGGCTAGCTAAGACCCTTAATTGAAACCTAGTAGTGCTCTTCTGAGCTGATTAACCTAGAAGGGAGTGTCTCTCAGGGACTAGCAACCCTATATGAAATTGATGAGATAAACTTAGAAGTGCTCCTCCAGGCTAACTATCCTAAGTGAAATGGGTAAAGTGCTCTTAGAGCTAGCTAAGACCCTTAATTGAAATATGGTAGTGCTTCTCTTAGCTGACAAAGCTAGGAGGGAGCGTCTCTCGGGGATTAGTAACCCTATATGAAATCGATGATGAGAGAAAACTCCCTTTGGGCTTACTTAAGAGGAATTGGTAAAAGAACGTGCCCTATGAGCTCGCTAAAAGGAATTGATAATGAAAGGAAGAACCCTATGGGCTCACTAAGAGGATTTGATGAGGAGAAGTGCCCTATGGGCTTACTTGGGAGACATTGGTGAAAGAAAGTACTCGACGGGCTTGTTAAGAGAAGTTGAAGATGAAAGTAAGTGCCCTTTGGGTTCGTTTAAGAGAATTCAGTGAAGAGAAGTGCCCTATGAGCTTACTCGAGACAAATTGGTAAAAGAGAGCACCCTATGGGCTTACTTAAAGAACTTGGTGAATAGAAGCACCCTCTGGGCTCATTAAAGGAAATAGAGGATGAAAGGAAATGCCCTTTGGGCTTGCTTGAGAGAATTCGATGAGGAAAAGCACCCTATGGGCCTGTTAAGAATTGGCTAAAGAGAGTTGCCTATGGGCTTACTAAGAGAAATCTATGAATGAGGGGGTAAAGAAAGTTGGCTAGAATCTTAGCAAAACGAGGCAACGCCCTAAGTGTAGGCTATAACCCCAAATAGAAAGGGGACAGTGCTCTAGAAGCTGACACCCTAAAAGAGATTAAAAGAAAGAAGGGATAGCACTCTAAGAGCTTATTAGAACCCTAATGAAAGATGGTACAACACCTAAAAGGTAGACCATAACAAAAGAGTGGATCAAGGCTCTAAGAGCTGGCTAGAACCTTGAAAAGAAGAGGGGACAACGCCTTAAAGGTTAGTTGGAACCTTAAAAAAGAATAATGGGTCAACTCTTTAAGAGCTAGCTAGAACCCTAATGAAAGATGGTACAGTGCCTTAAAGGTGGACCATAATGAAAGAGTGGGTTAGCACTTTAAGAGTTAGCTAGAACCTTAAAAAGAAGAGGGGACAACACTATAAAGGCTAGCTAGAACCTTAAAAGTGAATAAAAGAATGGGTTAGCACTCTAAGAGCTAACTAGAACCTTAAAAAGAAGAGGGGATAGCACCCTAAAGGTTGGTTGGAGCCTTAAAAAAGAATAAAAGAGTGGGTCAGCACTTTAAGAGCTAGGTAAAACCCCAAAGGAGTAGGTCAGCGCTCTAAGAGTTGGTTAGGACTCTAAAAAGAAAAGGGGATGGTGCCCTAAAGGCTAGCGGGATCCCTAAAAATAAAAGACAGGATAATGCCTTAAAAGTTGGTTGAATCCCTAAAAAGAATAGAAAAGGGGAGAAGCCTTTAAGAGCTAACTCGAACCTTAAGGGAAGTTGATGAAGGGTTGAAGAAGTAAAGTGAGGAAAGTAAGGAAAGCAACTAGTTTTAAAAGACTTCTTGACTTGGAAAAGTGTTTATAAGGGATATTGTTGAAAAAAACCCGTTTATGAAAAAGGAAAATAAGGATAGGCCCCTTAACTTAAAAAAGAGTTAATGGACATTGAAAACTATAATTAGGGAAGAATGATTTAGACTACTAAGGTCAATTTAAAAAAGTGTGGCCAATTTGAAAAGGAAACGGAATGACATGAGTTGAAAGCTTAGCTACACGAGTTGACATGGATTGGACAAAAATCTTGTGATAAGCCTTTACTTTCTCTCTTTTCTCTTTTATTTTTTCTTCTCTCTGTTTTTTTTTTTTTTTTTGTCTTTGAAAGTTTTGCTAACGGGTATAAATTCTTATTTAAGGAACAAGCTTATAACCATCTCTATCCTTGGTAATCATGTGGAGTTTCTCAATGCCCCTGACCCTAGGGCTTTCTCATGGGGCTTTTATGATTTCAAAACATTCCTTTCTTAAAGAAAAGGTAACCAATGATTAGTTTAGTCAAAGAGGACTTCCTTGATAACTTTTGGTCTAGATTTTGCTCTCGACTTTACTTCTAAAAATTACTATCCATTTTGTAAGTGACATGTTTTAATCAATCCGTTAAGTCATTTTCAGTTTAACATTATGAATTTAGGCTTTTGGTCCAATGGTTTTAAAAAGGACTAATGAGAAGGCCTATTTTGAAAGAAATACTTTTATTTATCTTGAGTGTACAAGTCAAGAACCTTAAGGAAAAATTAGAAGTATGCTTACCCTAGTTTCAAAAACAATTTTTATTAAGGATAAATTATCTTTTAAGATCCGAAGAGCTTTTACTGCATAGGGGTGGTATTGTGGGTGGGAAGGCCTTATGTAATTCATCATAGGTAAGAGAGGCTTTAGAGTAGATATAGAGATTTTAGATTTTCAGGATTTGGCTTGTGATTTAGGGCCTTGGCTTCCTAAGGCTATTTAGGCTTTGACTCTCGGCCCTTTGATTCAATTTGGCTGCTCTTACTAAGATGTGACATATCTTTTGGGGCTTTTTGTCTTAAACTTAGGCCCAATTTTTCAGCCTCTTTTCTTCCTTTTTTTTTTCTTTTTGGCTTTGCCCCATTACCTCTTACTATTCTCTCACTTCTTTTGGCCCTAAGAGTGATTGTCTCCATTGTCGAGTTTTTGCTTTTTAAATTATTCAAAGCCCTAAATCCATAGATTACTAGTGTATGGCCTTGAGTGAGATGTATATAAGCTTGAGGTGTTTGAAAAGGAACTAGCTCTTCTTCATTTCAATGAAAAATAATTTATTGGAAACAAAAATCATTTTTGAATTAACATTACTTAAGCAAGTATAAACTAATCTTACCCTTATCTCCTAATCAAATGACCCTAACCTCCGAATTGCCCCATTATAAAGTAGTTCTTGATAAGGTTTAAATTTGAAAATTCTCTAAATTGGTCTAATAGGGTTAACAAAGGGTAATCATCTTTAGGATTTGAAAATGAATGCTTAATTTCATTTTAATCTACATATCACATTTAAAGTGGACCTCCTTTAAGGAATGAGCCCAAAGTATCCTCACCCTTATGTCGCTTTACTCTTAAAGTATTTCAGGTTAGTGTGTGAAATATAGTTTTCCTTTTTTCATTCTAAATTTTAAAATTGAGTTATTGATTTCTTAAGGAGGAATATATATCCAGTTTCCCAAATCATGCCTTAGTATTTGACTTTGTGTTTTGGCTTGGTTTATGATTAGGCTTAGCTTTCTAAATAGACTAAGGGTTTTAGCTTGGCTTGGTTACCTTTATAGGTTAAGGATGGTGTTTGGGTCAGTTGCCTTGGTGGGCTGTAGTTTGTGTTTAAATTAGCTACTTGGCCAAGTGGCTTGTGTTTAGGTAAGTTGCTTAAATGGGCCCAAGTTTGGTGTTTAGATTGAATGCCTCGCCAAGTGATTTGTGTTTGGATAGGTTGCCTTAATAGGATTCAGGTTGGTATGGGTTGAATGGACCAATGGGCTCGTGTTTATGTTGAATGGGATAAAGGACGCGTGTTCGCGTTAAATATGCCAAAGGACTCGTGTTTGTGTTGAATGGGCTAAGTAGCTCGTGTTGGCCTCCTTAATGAATCGAAGGGCCTTATGTAGGTTAGATGCTAAGTGTTTGGGTTGGTTACTTGAGTGGGCCAAAGGCTTGAGCTTGGGTTAGCTCTTTGAGCCTATAAGGATTTATAGCCATTAGCAACTTTTCTTTTCATTTTTATTTTTTCAATTTTTGTTTCTTATTTATCTTTATTTTTTCTTCTTTTTTTTTTAGAGAGAGAGAAAGAAAAAGTTTTACTTTACAGCAAACAAGAAATAAGGATGGTGATTTTTAGGGTTCTATTTACAAGACTATGGATTTTATTTGCATTTCCCTAAATAGTGGTTAGATAAATGTTTGTTGAAGAGTTATTCACAAAGAAGGGAAAGTTAGAGAATGAAGAACAATGAACTAAAGAAGACTTTACTAATTTGAGACATCAAAATACATAAGAGAAAGGCAGAGAACCTAACATTTATTTTAAAACTCGATATTTATTCTAGACTTTGTGAAATGGAAAAAACCCTACATTAAGTCTCATACACGAGCCTTAAGGTCTTCTATCATCTCATAAGTATCCCCAATGACTTGTGCTAGAAGGGACCTTAAGGTCTTATTGTGAGCTTCAAAACACTTTAGCTTTTCCTTCAAGAAGGTGATCTCATCTTTCAACATCTACTCATGAATCATAAAGATGTCTTGATGGGAATCAGCCTTTGAATATATCCAAGTCGAGGCCTATTAACGCTTGCCAAGGCCGAGCTATGGCCAAAAGGACGAGAGGAAGGAAAATAAACACTCAGTATTAACTCTATCGTTAGTTGAGTTGCCGAGAAACCGCAAGGACAAGTACTCGAGACCAAAGAACCACTTGACACAGCACCGAGAGAATCGTATTGATTGATTCTAGGATTTGGCAATTATGGGCTGACCTTTTTGGTGTCTTGGCTAAGCCACACTAGACTTCAGGGACTCCTTCCTAAACTAGTACATCCAACTGCCGACCCCATTCGATTCAGATACTACTCCTTTCTAGACATGTCAAGTGACTGTATGTCGAGTTTTGTAAAACACACAATTTTGTATTCTTGTATATGTTTTCCTTCATTTTATTTATGGGCCCGATTCTTTAGGGTTGAAGGTTTTGTACATTATTTATAGTTTTGCCACTAAGGTTTAAGACTTGCTATAAATAGCAACATTTGTACTCAAAGGAGAAATACAGATAGTGAAGATATTCCCTTACATACAGAGAGCGAAACTTTCCTGTTTAGAGCAAGGCTATACTTGAGTTAGTAGAGCTTGCGTTTGCTAAATTATTGAGTGTCGATTACTCTCTTTAATCTCTCCTGTGTTCTTATAAATTTTATTCTCAAGATTGTGGTGAATGCCTTCATTTGAACCGGTTAGTAAGTTATATTTAACCTTCATTTGAATCCCAAGCAACATTTAGTGTTCGTGAGTTGTATCAAACTCTATTTCGAGTTCAAACCCTTGATTGTGTTTCTGTCTTGGTGAGTTATATCCATTCACATTCACCATAAAAAACCTTCCTATTCTTCATACCCATTTTTCTTTTGGAATCTTGAATACCCATTTTGGGTTCTCGACCCACTACTGTTTCTTTGATCCTTATCATCTTGGTATCAGAGCTTTAGGGAGACATGTGTGCTAGTGTTCTTTAAAGTAGATTTGTGGTTCTAACATTTCCATTAATCATTGTTCTATAGTGTAACGTATTGTTTATAGTAGTTGTAGAAGCCGAGTAGTGGTTGTTTCTGGGTTACTGTTATTGTGTTTTTTTGTTTGTTCAATTCTTTGGTCAATTACTGTATAGACAAGAATGTTGGAGGATAGTATCAACAATACTGGTGATAGTCCTTCTCGGAAGCTTGAGGCGACGTGTTGACAAATTGGAATACTAGATCCAGAATCTTACCTACTCTATTTAGGAGCTTACTAGGTTAATCAGAGGCTGCAGATGTGATGGTTGAGAAGGAAGAAAGGAGTGAACACCTACAAGTGGAAGTGGTTCCATTGAGCTTGAAAATGATGAGCGACAGTCGAGAAGAGCTGTTGAGCCGAGAAGAAGAAATGAAAGAAGTTTTGACTCCAAACAAATCAAGAAGCCTAGAGAAGAGAGCCGAAGTTAAGAAAGAACATGACCGAATAGAGCTTTAATAAAAGTGGCCGAACTGAGGTGAATCGACTAGCTTAAAATGCAAAGGATGAACCCTGAGCACCTGGTTAAGGACTTGACAATGTTAAGCTGAAACTACCAACCTTCTATGGAAGTAGCTAACCCAAAGAGTTCCTTGACTAGGTTTCTTGAGTCAAGAAGTTATTCAAGTGCTATAAATGCGATGATCGAACAAAGATTAAGCTGGCCTCATTATCCCTTGTTAAATATGTGAGTCTTTGGTAGGACAAGCTAGTGGCTAAGCAAGATACCTAAGGAGAGGAGCCGATCAGAACTTGGAGGCTCATGAAAAGATTGATGAACCTACGCTTTGTATTGAATTATTTCAAGCAGGAGAGGCTCCATGCTTTCCGGAACTTGAGATAAGATTGAAATACTATTGAAGAGTATTTGCAATTGTTTGAGACCTTAATGATGAGATGTGAGATTGTCGAGCCACAAGACCGCACCATTGCTAGATTCTTGAGTCGACTTCGAGATGACATTGCCGACACAGTTAAATTATAGCCTTTCAACTCCCTGGATGAGTTAATTAACTTGGCATTAAGAGTAGAGAGGTAGAGGAGAAGAAGGCATTAGAGGTTAGGTAGTCGACCTCAACAAGGTAACCTTGAGTTTGAGAGGTATGTTAAGAGAAGGCAAGAAAAGAAGATAGAGAAAGGAGACCTTAGTCGACTAACCCATGTTGAGAAAAAGATTGTTTAGAAAGAAAAGGCACTCAGCAACAAGGCCCGAGAAGTGAAGTGCTTCAAGTGCTTAGGTTACTCACTTATTGCGTCCTAATGCCCGAATAAGAGGGTCATGGCCTTGAAGGGTGAAAGATCCAAAGCTCAAATCGAGAGTTAGAGTGACAAGAGCTCGGATGACCAGTTGATAGAAGAAGATGTCTATCTCGAGGACCTCAATAAACTCTTAGCTATGGCCACACAAGTTGACCTAAAGGCAGATCCTAGGTAAAGGGAAAATTTATTTCACATGCATTGCCTAGTGAATGGGAAGACATATTCCTTGGTCATTAATAGAGGTAACTGTACCAACATCATTTCTATTGAGTTAGTAGAAAGGATGAAATTGCCAACCTACCCATACCCCTAACCTTATGGATTAAAATGGTTTAATGATAAGGGTATGGTCCAAGTGTATAAAAGAGCATGGATCCTATTCAAGGCAGGGTAGTATGAGGATAAGATTGACTTTGACGTAGTACCTATGAATGCCGCAAACTAACTTCTTGGTCAACCATGGGAGTTTGATCGGAAAGTGATCCATAACGGATTCCTCAACACTTACATTGTTCGAAAGGATGGGAAGAGCTATCTCCTAACCCCAATGAGTATTGAGGAAATCCAGAGACGCTTAGCACCTATGGTAAAATGAAAAGGGAGGTGGAGCTTATTTGGCATCCCGACCTGTGCTCAACACTTAACGTCGAGGATGACTTCCTTTCAAACCTATGGTAATGATGGGAATTAGCCTCTAACCATATCTAAGCCGAGGCTTATCAATGCTTGTTGAGGTTAAGCTATAGCCAAAAGGATGAGAGGAAGGAAAATAAACACTTGGCATCAACTCTATCGTCAATTGAGGTGCCAAAAAACCACAAGGACAAGTACCCGAGACCAAAGAACCACTTGGCACAACATCGAGGGAATTGTGTCGATTGATTCTAGGATTCAACAATTATGGGCTGACCTTTTTGGTGTCTCGTCCAAGCAACATGAGACTTCAGGGACTCCTTCTTGAACTTGTACATCAAACTATTAACCTCATCTGGTTCGGATACTACTCTTTCCTGAACATGTTGAGTGACTGCATGCCAAGTTCTGTAAAACACACAATTTTGTATTCTTGTATATGTTTTCCTTCATTTTATTTATGGGTTCCATTCTTTAGGGTTGAAGGCCTTGTACATTATATATAGTTTTGTCACTAGGGTTCAAGACTTGTTATAAATAGCAACATTTGTACTAAAAGTAGATATACAGATAGTGAAGATATTCCCCCACATATAGAGAGTGAAACTTTCCTCTTTCGAGCAAGGCTGTACTTGAGCTAGTAGAGCTTGCATTTGTCGGATTATTGAGTGTCACTTACTCTCTTTAATCTCTCCTATGTTCTTATAAATCTTATTCTTAGGAATGTGGTGAACCCCTTCATTTGAACCGATTAGTGAGTTATATCTAACCCTCATTAGAATCCTGAGCGACATTTAGTGTTCATGAGTTATATCAAACTCTATTTTGAGCTTAAACCCTTGATTGTGTTCGGGTCTTGGTGAGTTATATCCATTCACATTCACTATAAAAAAAACCTTCCTGTTCTTCGTACCCATTTTTCTTTTGGAATCTTAAATACCCATTCTGGGTTCTCGATACTATTTCTTTGATCCTTATCATGTCTTGTAGCATATCATTCCCTTGATTGTTTGCTTGGTTATATGCCATTCTAAGTTTATATTTTATGGGCAAGAAATAGTCATCAATGCAATAAAAGAAAACACATGGAAATATGCAGATGTTTGGATCATTTGGGTTAATACATTACTCCTTAAGTTGCAACCTTATTGTTATTTTCAAAAATTTTGATTACATTAAAACTCTTAAATAGTTAGTAGGGTTGCAATTCTTAAGGGTAGTATATTAACTCAAGCTTGAAGGGGAGTGTGTATAATTAGGGTAGGTTTTAAAAGGTTCTTAAGTTTTGTGACCTCGCTTGTTAAAGAACATTTTCATTAGTCACGCTACAGCATAAGTGGGGTGGCCTAATCAATCCTAAATGGTGGTTACCCTACTACGCTTAGAGCCTACACAAAGGCCCCCCTTTTAAGGTCCTAAGATGGCTTAGTTCTGATTGTATCTACTCTATATCTTTGATGTAATGAATAACCCCTCATGTCCTAATGTATGTGATATGCCAAATAAATAAATAAAACAATGTATTCACATGAAGTTAATAACCAAAAAAATAAATGAATAAATAAATAAATAAGTGACATTGGTATTTTGAAAAGCAATTTTAATTTTGGAAAGTATTTAAGTGGTTAGCCTTTTTGAACTTCCTAGTAGAGTTACCAAGTTATCAAGCTTAGGTTTTTCCCTCTCAGGTTTTTTTAATAAATTAGGTTTCCTTTAAACTGATTAATATTAAACCTTACCTGTTTAATGCTGACCCTTGACTAGGGTTTAAAGAAAACTAGTTTTTATTTTGAATACGCATTGGAGTTGCCACTCGATTGGCATCGGGAAAAAAGTTAAGTTATAGCCAATTGGATTGATTAGTTATAACTTAACTACTAGTTTTAACGAAAAAACCAATTTTTATAAATCAGTTTTAAAAAATTAAAGATCTAGATCCGAAGGCTATCTTATTAGACTTTAGAAGGGTACCACTTTTTAACTTTTTAATTTTAAATTAGCTTTTTAAAAATACTGTTTTTCAATTTCTAAACGACTAATCATATCACATGCGATTAATTTGAATAATTTAAACAAATATTTACAAAGATGGAAAAATAAAACCTTACATATTTTAAGTTGCCTCGCACTTACTTACGAGTACCTACGTACTTGCTATTCGAGATCAAACTTCCATAGTTTGTTTAATGAAAACTTTAGTGGGTTGTTAATCTTAATTCTTGAAAACGATCGGGTTTATGTTTTTTAACTTAATTTGGTTTATTTAAGAAAATTTCTAAAAAAAAAAAGGTCTTAAATTGGTTAGTTATTTAGAAAGGGTCCATTTATTAATTATTTCTTTGAAAACTCGATTTTTTTAAGTGTTAAAATGATTTTTTATTCAGTAACATATATATTTTATTTTCATTATACTTTTTTATTTATTTCTTGATTTTTTTAATCTATTCTTATTAAAATAAATAAATAAATAAATAAAAGTCTACTTTTTTTCTTCTTTTGTTTTCCTTCTCTTTTTTTTCTCTTTTTCTTTTTTCTTCTTTTTCTTTTTATTACATTTACATTTACATTATAAAATAAATGAGTAAATAAATAAGCAAAAACAAATAAATAAGAAAAAGGGACAACAATCAATATAACAATGTAGAAGGGTCAAACCAGGGGAGATACACGTGAATTGGCTGATTTGGGTGCTATGTTGGATCCGTGGTGGTTAAAATTGGGAGGGTGGTGGTGGTGGTGTTCCTTGTCATTTTAGGGGTTGATGGAACTTAAGGGAAAGTTGGGTCTTGGGTTTAAGGTGGCGAGGAGCTTGGCTGTAGAGTTAGTTTGGGCTTTAAGGTAGTGGTTTATGGTGGTTCGTGGGTGGGTAGTTGCGATGGTTAGGTTTTGATGGTAAGTGTTTGGTAGCGTGGCTAGGTAGTACGGTAATGAACGAAGGTAGCTGAGTTGGTGAGCTTAGGTTGTAGGTAGTCCAGCTAGGGTGGTGGTGCGGGTTGGAATCGAGTAGAGAGAGAGAGAGAGAGAGAGATTTTTTCGATTTCTATAGCTTGTCTTTCAGTTTGTGTGTTGTGAACAAGCCTATTTATACACCAAATCAACCTAATAAGCAAGGAAAGCTTGAATTCGGATTAAATGAAAATTTTCGAAATTTAAGTTTTTTCAGATTTTTGGAGCTCGAATTGAATACGTTTTTTACTGAATCTAGATATGTTCTTTGGTTCTATTCGAAGTAGGCTAAACGGTGAACAAGATCTAATCAAGAAACCATGCATGTGTATGTAGAATTTGTGTTGAACATGGACTCAAAGTAGAGGGATTGAAGCTGTTTTACTAGAGAAAGTAGAGGAAAATCAGGGAAAAAGAAGGGAAAGGGAGAGAAACAAAAGGAAAATGCTGACGTGACATTGCGTCAACCGATCTAACCAACTATAGTATACCATGTGTCTAATAGTGATACGTGGTAGCTGACGTGGCATGCCATATGGCGCTATGTTAGCTTAGCCAATTTGATACTACTACGTGTTAGGATACATGGCATAATGAAATCTTGACATGTGGCAATACTTGATGCGATAGTGTGTTATTTTAAAAAATAAAAACGCATTCTATACTTCTAACAAGAGTCAAACCCCTGACCTTCTTTATATTTATGCATGTGGTTTACCATCAGGTCGTTGGCTTATGTCTTATCCATATGTGCACCAGATTAGCTTGGGGTAAATTTAAATCTAAGTCTAGGTTCAATGGTTTTCCTTTCTAATTTTATTAAAAATCTATTATATTATTTTCTAAATTCCTTAAATCGTTTATTTTAAATTTTTTTCTATTTTTTGTGACTTTTCAATTTTCTGAATTTTTTCAAATTTTTATTTTTTAAATTTCTCATTTTTTTTTTGTTTTGTTTTTTTCCTATTTTCCTATTTTTCATATTTTTCCTAGATTTCTTGTTTTTTTTAATCTTTTTCCCATTTTTCTATTTTTTTTTGTATTTTTCTAAACTTCTTATTTTTTTCTAAATTTCTTAATTTTTGGAGTTTTCTTTAATTTTCTATTTTTCTATATTTTTCTTAATTTGGGACCCCTTATCCTATTGAAATGAAATGAAATAAAATAAAATAAAAAGGGGGGCAAAAATTAGATGTTTACATCCTAATTACCCCAAACATACATACTAGGAATATCTTTTTCTCTTTATTCTTTTTTATAATTTCCCTTGTTAGTAATGTTACCCTAGGGACTTACTATTAAGGATCAAATCTTTGATACTAATATGATAAGGAATCAAAGAATCGATCTAGAAAGAAACGACAGCGAATCTCGAACGAACAGGTTCAAAGAAAATGGGTATTAAGAACTAGAAGGGTTTTGATAGTGAATGTGGATGGATAAAACTCACTAAGACAAACATAATTAGGGGGTTTGAGCTTGAAATAGAGTTTGATGTGACTCACAAATGCGAAATGTTGCTTGGGGTTTCAAATAAAGGTTAGATGCGACTCACTAATCAGTTCAAATGAAGGGGGTACGCTACAATCTGAGAATAAGATTGATAAGAATGCTGGGATGATTAAAGAATCTAATCAACACTTGATAATCTGGCAAATGCTAACTTATGTACAACCTTGCTCGAAAGAGGAAAGTTTCACTCTCTATATATATCTCTATCTATCTATCTATATCTGTCTATATTTGTTTATATTTAATTCTATATAATAGTTGTTATTTATAGCAAGTCCTAAACCTTAGTGGTAAAACTGTAAATACTGTACAAGATCTTAAACCTTAAAGAATTAGGCCCATAAATAAAATAAGGGAAAACATATACAAGAGTACAAAATTGTGCGTTTTACAAAAGTCGGCATGCAGTCACTTAGTATGTCTTAGGAGTAATAGTATCCGAATCGGATGGGGTGGGTGGTTAGATGTGCAGGTTTGGGAAGGAGTCCATGAAGTCTCATGTAGCTTGGCTGAGACACTAGATAGGTCAGCCCATAATTGCTAAGTCTTAGAATCAGTCGACAAGAATCTCTTGATGTTGTGTCAAGTGGTTCTTTGGTCTCGAGTACTCGGCCTTATGGTATTTCATTTTCTCGGCAAATGATAGGCTTGTTGCCTAGTGGCTCCTTTTTCCCCCCTTAGCCTTTTGTCATTTGCTTAGCCTCGGTGAAAGCTATTCGGCCTTAGCTTTGAATTGTTCAACCTTAGGTTGGAATAGGTCGGCACCTTCTTCTAGAGGGTCGACGTCGACTTCGGACAGGTCGCTTCAGCTTGGATATAGTCGGAGGCTGATTCCCATCATTACCGTGGGTTTAAAAGGAAGTCATCCTCGATGTTAAGTGTTGAGCACAGGCCAAAATGCAGAATAAACTTCTCTTCCTTTCTTTCTTCACCATAGGTGTCGAGTATCTTTGGATTTCCTCAACGCTCATGGGGGTCAAGCAATAGCTCTTCCCATCCTTTTGAATAGTGTAAGTGTTGAGGAAGCTGTCATGGATCACTTTCCAGTCATACTCCCAATGTCAACTAAGAAGTAAATTCGTGGCATTCATAGGGACCACAATGAATTCAATCTTGTCTTCAAACTATCTTGCCTTGAATGCAATTCGAGCCAACCACTTTAATCCATTGGGTCGGGGGTACGGGTAGGTCAGTAACTTTATCTTTTCCACTATCTTGGCAAAGATGATGTTGGTGCAGCTACCTCCATCGAGGGAACAGGTCTTTCCATGTACTAGGTATCGCATATGAAACAAATTTTCCCTTTGTTCGGGATCTGCCCTTAGGTCAACTCGTATCGCCATAACTAAGAGTTTATCAAGGTCATCGAGATAGATATCTTCTTCTATCAACTGGTCGTCTAAGCTCTTGTCACTTTGACTCTTGATTTGAGCCTCGAACCCTTCGCCCTTCAAGAACATGAGCTTTTTATTCAAGCATTGGGACACAATGTGTTTATAGCCTAAGCACTTGAAACACTTCACTTCTTAGGCTTTGTTGCCAGGTGCTTTCTCTTTCACAGCAATCTTTTTTTCGACATGAACTGGTCGGCTAGGTTCTCCTTTATTAACCTTCTTTTCTTACCTTCTCTCGACATACCTCTTAAGCTCAAGGCTACCTTGTTGAGGTCAGTTACTCAGCCTTTGATGCCTTCTCCTCCTCTACCTCTCTACTCTTAATTCCAAATTAATTAGCTCATCCAGAGAGTTAAATAGCTGCAATTCAACTATGCCGGCAATGTCGTCTCGGAGTCCACTTAGGAATCTGGCAATTGTGTGATGTTGTGGCTCGGCAATTTCACATCTCTTCATTAAGGTCTCAAACTCTTGTAAATACTCTTCAACAGTATTTTGACCTTGTCACAGGTGCTGGAAGGCATAAAGCATCTCCTGCTTGAAATAAGTAGGTACAAAGCATTGGTTCATCAATCTTTTCATGAGCCTCTAATTTCTGATCGGCTCTTCTCTTTCAGCATCTCGCTTGGCAACTAGCTTATCTTACCAAAGACTTGCATATTCAACAAGGGATAAGGAAGTTAGCTTAACCTTTGCTCGATCATCACACTCGTAACACTCGAATAACTTCTTGACTCGGGGAACCCAGTCAAGGAACTCTTCTAGTTAGCTACTTCCATAGAAGGTTAGTAGTTTTAGGTTGGCATTGTCAAGTCCTTAGCCAGGTGCTTGGGGTTCATCTTTTGCATTTCTAGCAGGTCAGTTTACCTCGGATCAGCCACTTTTGTTTGAGCTTTGCTTAACCATACCTCTTCTCAACCTTAGCTCTCTTCTTGTTCATTTAGTAATTGACTAGAGAATTGAACAAACAACAAAACACAATAATAGTAACCTAGAAACAACCGCTACTTGGCTTTTATAACTACTACTGCTGACAAGAAGCTACTATGAACAGCACACTACACTACAGAATAATGATTAATAGAAATGTTAGAACCATAAATCTACTTCAAAGAACACTAGTACACGTATCTCCCCAAAGCTTTGATACCAATATGATGAGGATCAAATCTTTGATACTAATATGATAGGGAATCAAATGATTGATCCAGAAAGAAATGGTAATGAATCTCAAACAAATAAGAATGGGTATTCAAAGAAAATGGGTACAAAGAACAAGAAAGGTTTTGATAATGAATGTGGGTGGATATAACTCACTAAGATACAAACACAATTAGGGGGTTTGAGCTTGAAATGGAGTTCGATGTAACTCTTGAATGCTAAATATTGCTCGGGGTTTCAAATGAAGGTTAGATGCAACTCACTAACTGATTCAAATGAAGGGGGTTTGCCATAATCTGAGAATAAGATTGATAAGAATGTTGGGATGATCAAAGAGTCTAATCAACATTCGATAATCCGATAAATGCTAACTCATGTATGACCTTGCTCAAAAGAGGAAAGTTTCACTCTATATATATATCTCTATATATCTATCTATCTATATCTAATTCATTACAACAGTTACTATTTATAGCAAGTCCTAAATCTTAATGATAAAACTGTAAATAATGTATAAAGCCTTAAATCCTAAAGAATCGGGCCTATAAATAAAATAAGGGAAAACATATACAAGAGTACAAAACCATGTGTTTTACAAAATTTAGTATGCAGTCACTCGATATGTCTGAGAGTAGTAGTATCCGAACTAGACGGGGTCGGCAGTTAGATGTGCGGGTTTGGGAAGGAGTCCTTAAAGTCTCGCGTAACTTGGCCGAGATACTAGAAAGGTCGACCCATAATTGCCGAGTCCTAGAATTAGTCGGTATGAATCTCTCGATGTTGCAACGAGTGGTTCTTTAGTCCTGAGTACTTAGCCTTATGGTATCTTATCTTCTCGACAGATGATAGGCTTGTTGCCGAGTAGCTCCTTTTTTTCCCCTTGGCCTTCTGTCATTTGCTCGGCCTCGATGAAAGCTATTTGGCTTCGGTTGTGAATTGTTTGCCTTGAGTTGGAACAAGTTGGCACCTTCTTCTAGAGGGTCGGCATTGACTTCGGACAAGTCGGCTTCGACCTGGATGTAGTTAGAGGCTAATTCTCATCACTTATCATAAATAGTTCCCTTTTTTTATATCCAAAATTATCATACATTCCTTTCAGACATTGAATACACTTTGCTCTTGTGAGATATTCCTCCCTAAGTACAACTACTTGCACTCTTATCTAATCTTGCTAAGTAGCTTAAGATTAGTGACGGGTAGACTTTAACATTAGCTTATACGTTATATTAAGCGAAGTATCTAGTTGTATTGTGTTCGTTGGTAAGTTACATCTTCTGAGCAGCATTACGTAAGTTATCGTATGTTATAACTTCTTCATTTTCCCCTTCTTTGTTATCATGAAGGACCTACATGGTTACTTTCTCTCTTACAATAAGCTTTAGTGATTACTGAGCTCTTAGACACATCATATAGTCCTAGTATCAAAGCATCAAGTTACGACTACGAGCTGTGTTGAAATAGTCCTTACTAGTGTGTTACTTAGTTATACTCTGTTTTCCATTAGAAGAATAGAGCAAGTTTGTAGTTCACTATTTGACTTGTATCTTCTATGTGAGTGTAGGGAAATTTCTTATTTAAGGAGTGCTTTCTAAAGCTTTGTAGTGAGAATGTCGAATCTTAGTGTTTAAGGAGAGATTAACGATGCCAAGAGTGATACTCATGATTGTAGTCTTGTTAACCAATGAACCCCATGAACTACTAATGAATAGATGCAAGATATTGCTACCATTGTAGCCACTCTGGTTATCGCAATACAACGAGTCTTAGAGACTAGACTATAAGAAAGAACTATTGTCAAATAAGGCTAGGACATGAGAGAAAGGCTTAGAAGGCAGATGGATGAGGAATGAGCGCTAGAGTCAATTAATATGAGCCAAGCTTTACCCTAACACCGATGGAGTTGCTAAAAGGAAACTAAAGTTGAATGAAGTTGAGGAATATGATGAGGAGGAGCAATACGAAGGCATTGAGGAGCGTAAGCTTAGAGCTATTAGGGGTTAAGCCTCTCAAAGTATAGATCCTAAGCTTTAATGGGTTTAGTAGCATTGATGACTACCTAAATTAAGAAGAGAAGATTGAAGAGATATTTGATTTTTATAACTATGAAGATGTTGTTCGTATTTGAGTAGTTGCATTAGAATTTTCTAAGTATACAGCAATGTGGTGAAAGAAGTTGCAGAATGTTCGCCTGAGAGCCCATTGTGAAGTTCGAATATGAATGAGATGAAAAGAGCCCTGAGAAGTAGGTTCGTTCCCGAAACATTACGAGTAAGACACTTTTAGACACCTCTAAGACTTGAGGTAAGGTAATAGATTAGTAATCAAATATGTTTAAGGGTTTTAGTTGCTTATGGTCTGATGTGATATTGACGAACCCGAGACACAAACTATAGTATGGTTCATTTCTAGGCTAAGAATTGAGATTGGTAACATAGTGGAGCTATAGAGGCTTGTGACTTTAGATAAGACCATTTGAGTGGCATAGAGGTTGAAAGACGAAGGCGGAGAGCAACCGACCAGGATTGCCTACTAGAAGTAGCATGCCGAATCGAGTTAGAAATGATTGAGCACCAAATAGTTTTGAGATGGATTGCTAGGGATAAATGCTAAGCTGATTAAAAGATGGTTAAGGTAAAGGTAAGGTTAAGGAATATGAGGTCTGAAGAGACTAAGGTTAGAGCTTAAGGAGGAAGGCTCAAGAAATCAAATGTTTCAAATGTCTTGACTATGAACATGTAGCTAGTTAATGTCCAAACCGATGTGTCATGACCCTCAAGGGAGACAAACCTTAATTTGAAGTGGAGAATGCTAGTGAAGGAGAGGAAGAAGTGGGAGTTGGCCAAATGCTAGAAGAGTTTTAGGAAGACCTTGATGCCATAACACCACTTAAAGTAGGAGCTGAGTATTATTTTATCATTCAGTGATCTCTTAGTACCTTTGTGACTGCAAGGAGTAGTTAAGGCCATAAAGTTGCAAACTTACCCGTACCTAAGCTGTATAAGATTCATTGGTTGAATGAGAAGGGAGGACTATTCGTTGCTGAGTAGGTTAGAGTGCCTATTATTATTGGTGATAGGTACAAGGATGAGGTGCTATGCGACATCCTTCGCATGTGCACTTTACACATCTTAATCTTTTGACCTTAGCTATTCGATTTGAAGGTGTTGCATGATGGATATAAGAACACCTATATGTTACAAAAGGATGGAAAGAAGATTATATCAACCCTTGATGGGAATCAAGTTATAGGACCTTTGACCCACAGTTGAGTTCAAGGACTAAAAGGGCTAGTACAATGAATCCATATGTTCCAACCAACCCCTACTGAGGGTAAGTACTTCTTTGTCGAGTCACATTTAATGCTATGCTGTATGATCGCCCATTATTTTGTGGTATGCCGAGTTGATGATTACACTCTAGTGTCGAGCCAACTTATCACTTAGTATCATTCTTGTTGAGAAGCGGAGAGCTAGAGAATTTGAACTAACTAAGCCATCGCTGTTTAGATAAGACCATCTATCCATATTTTTTGTTTGCATCTCCTAACAACCTCGCCAATGCGTATGGGAGAGCAGAGGTTTTATGTGAGCTATAGTTAGTTCTTCTTAAATTATGTTATACTCTATTTTGTATGTGGGAAATAGAGTAAGTTACTGTATTCGTTTGACCGCTGTGTTATTAGTTGTTCACTTTCTAAAATGTTTGTTTAAATTTTGAATCTGTGAGGAAAAATGATAGACCCAAGTATAAATGTTAGTTCTGGTGATGACAGTGGAGTTGTCTACTATGGACAACAATCTTAAAGAACTCTAAGAAGCACTGAGGAGAGACTTAATGAGATAGCTAACCTCTTGGTAGATCTGACTCGAGTTGTTCATGCACTGTCTTGTCGACCCATTGAGACTGCGTAAAACACTCCATAAGCTGCTTGACCTATTAGATGTCAGATCCCAACTTGACCAGTTCAAGGTGGAGGAGTTGGCAGAAAAGTAAGGTGAAGGATAGACTTAAGAGAGCTTGATGATGAAGAAGAAGAGTATTTTGAAGAGGAGCGTATATGAGTCCTTAAAGTATTTGACCATGTAAAGCTTTAGATTTCAAGTTTCAATGGATCTAGGAATGCTGATGAGTATCTAGATGGGAAGAGAAGGTAGAGTATGTTTTGATTACTATCAATATGAGGATTATGAGAAAGTGAGGACAGCTGCTGTTGAATTCTCTAGATATGCCGCTATATAGTGGAAGAAATTTTAGGCCATGAGAAGAAGAGACGGGTATTAAGAGATTAACACTTGGCCCGAGATGAAGAGAGTGCTTAGAAACAGATTTGTACTGGAAACATATCTCCAAGATACTTTCACTCAGTTTTAAGAGCTGAGACAAGGAGGTCGAACTATTGATGAGTACGTTTAAGAATTCCAAATGCTTATGATACGATGCGAAGTGGAGAAACCACTAGCCCGAGTAATCTTAAGATTTATTACTAGATTAAGAGGAGACATCCGAGACATTGTAGAGCTCCAACGATTTGGCACAATAGATGAAATTGTTAGGAATGCCTAATGGGTAGAGAGGCAAAGAAGGAGCTGAGTAATGACTAGAATGCTGATTAGCTGACCAGGAGACTAGGATAAGCAAGTCATCAAGCTCAGTCTAGTATCAAGCTAAGCAGAAGAGTTGATGTCAGAGCCGAGCAAAAAGGCCGTCCCGAACTTATGAGAAGGGGCAAGGGTTTAGTAGAAAGATGAACTAGATCAAGTGCTTTAAGTGTTAAGGGTTCAGACATATGGCTACTCAGTGCCTGAACCGAAGGACGATGGTCAGTAAGGGAGACATCCCGAAGTTAGAAGTAAAGAGTATGGATAAGGAACCCAAGGAGAAGGACGCTCCTATTGAGAAAGAACTGATTGAGGAAGATGTGTTCCCCAAGGACCCAGACTAGTTATTCATGGTTATCCAGCGTACTATGAGCATGGAGCCCTCTCGAGAGGAGTAGAGAGAGAATTTGTTTCATACCACTTGCAAGGTAAATGATAAGATGTGTGCTCTTATTGTGGATAGTGGAAGTTACACCAATGTGGCATTGGTCAATCTTCTTTTTAAATTGAAGCTATCGACTGTTGTACGTCCCAAGCCATACAAGTTGTACTGGTTGAGTGAGAAAGGAGTATTACATGTCACTTGGCAAATACTACTACCAATCATTATAAGGAATTACTTTGACCAAATCCTCTACAACGTATTGCCTATGTATGCTTCCCATGTATTGTTGGGTAGGCCATGGTTGTTTGATAGGAGAGTTATACATGACAGCTATAAGAATACATATATGTTCGAGAAGGATGACTGTAAGATCATGTTGAATTCGATGTTGTCGAGAGAAGTTAACAAGTTGCAGATAAAACTTATTTATGAATTGAAGAAGGCTTTGGTGATGAGTAGAGCTGAGCTCTGAGAGGCCATCAATGCTGACGAGCCAACCTTGTTGTTGGTCAAGCGACTATTGGAAATGAAGGAGCGGGGTGAGCTTCCTTAGGAAATCAAGGAGTTGCTTGATGACTATGCTGACCTATTCTTAGAATAGTTGCCTGAAGGGTTGCCCCCAACTTAAGACATAGAGCATTGCATTGATTTAGTACTCGACATTGCACTATCGAAGAAGCTAGCTTATTGGATGAATCCTGAGTAAGCTTCTAAACTTTAACGTCAAGTTAATAATTTGCTAGAGAGATGCTAAGTAAGAGAGAGTCCCAGCCTTTATGTTGTGCCTGTACTTTTAGTGTCGAAGAAGGATAGAACCTGGCGGATGTGTGTTGACAACCAAGACATGAACAAAATCACGATCAAATATAAGTATTTGATCTCGAGGCTAGAAGACATGTTGGATGAGCTGATTGGAGCTAAGATTTTCAGCAAGATTGATCTTAAATCCAGCTACCATCAAATCCGCATTAGACTAGGGGATAAGTGGAATATTGTGTTCAAGACTCAATATGGACTTTACGAGTGGATGGTCATGCCCTTCGGCTTGTCGAATGCCCCAAGTACTTTCATGAGACTTATGAATCATGTGTGGAGACATCTCGTTGGGAAGTGTGTCGTGGTGTACTTTGACAACATCTTAGTCTACGGTATCGACATGTTGAGTTACTATAAACATCTCAAAGCAGTCTTAAATATCCTTTGTGTCGAGACTATTTGGCAACTTGAAGAAATGTTGCTTCTGTCAGGAGGAAGTGGTATTCTTGGGGTATATAGTCAGTGGAGGAAGATTGTGAGTCGATGATGAGAAGATCAAAGCAATTGTCTGGTGGCCGACTCCTACTACTTGTGTTGATGTAAGAAGTTTCCACGGACTGGTTTCATTTTACAAAAAGGTCTATCAGGAATTTCAACACCATCATTGTGCCACTTACTGGGCTAACAAAGAAGAACATCGACTTCCAATGGAGAGAAAGGGAAGAGAGGAGTTTTGCCAACGTAAAAGAAAGATTGACCTCTATCCCGATATTAGTACTACCTAACTTCGACAAAATTTTTGAGTTGGAATGCGATGCATCAGGTGTTAGAATAGGCGCTGTCTTGATGTAGGAAGGCTGACCAATTACTTTCCATAATGAGAAGCTTTGAAGACCATGGTTGAATTACTCCATGTATGACAAGGAACTTTTGGCACTGATCCGAGTAATGTAAGTATGGCAACATTACTTACTACTGAGAGAATTTATCATATATACTGACCATGAATTGCTAAGGTAAGGTACAACCGAAGTTAGACCAAGTTGTAGAAGTGGCAAATGAAGTGGGTTGAATTCCTTGAGGAGTTCAATTTTGTGATAAAGTATAGGTAAGGAAAGAGCAATGTAGTTGCAGATGTTTTTTCGAGGAGGCATGCACTCTTATCAAAGTTGCAGACCAAGCTATTTGGTTTTGTGAGTATCAAAGGACAGTACTCCAAGAATCCATACTTTGGACTAATAATTTTGCGATGTGTAGATAGGAGGACAGTGGATGAGTATTATGTGGAGGATGGCTGTTTGTTTTGAGGGAGAAAACTATGTATGCTGACTTGTTCCCTACAGGAATTATTAATTAGGGAAGCCTATAGTGGAGGACTCTTTAGACTCTTTAGACACTTTGGAAAGAGGAGGACCTATGAATTATTGAATGGCTGATTCTTTTGGCCAAGAATGCGAAGAGATGTGCATCAAGTTGTCAAAAGTTGTACTATATGTAAAAAGGCCAAGTGCCAAGTTAAACAAGGGAAAGCAATGCCCCTACTTGTTCTAACGAGGCCGTAAAATAAACTGAGTATGGACTTTGTTCTCGAACTGTTGCGAATTACCTAAGGCAATGATTTTATAATGGTCATCATGGATCGGTTTAGTAAGATGGCATACTTTGTACCCTACACCAAAACTAACAATGCTTCAGTTATTGCTTTTCTTTTCTTATAGGAGATTGTGCGGATACATAGCGTACTAAAGAGTGTAGTCTTCGACAGAGACTCAAAGTTCTTGAGCCATTTCTAAAGAACCTTATGGCATTGGCTGGGAACCAAATTACTCTTCAGTACCTCATGTTACCCCCAAACTAATAGCCAAACAGAGGTGGTTGATCATACTTTGGAATCATTGCTTCAAGCTGCAGTAGGCAAGAACTTGGCTAATTGGGACATCTACCTGCTAGTGGTCAAGTTTGCCAATAACTGAACCATACATGATACCACTAAGTAGACTCCCTTCGAGGTAGTTTATGGATTCAATCCCAAGTTACCCCTTAAACTGTGCCTCTATACTAGTACCTGCGCAAGAGGACCCTAACGTCTAGACTAAAGCATAATCTCTTCAGCACATCTATGACAAGGTCACTTAACACATCGACCAAGTTGCTAGAAGAACGTGAGAAAAGACCAAGGGTAGGTCGGCTAAACAATTTCAGTCGGGAGACTTGGTATGGCTATACCTCAACAAGGAATGGTTCTTGAATAAAAGGAAGAACGAATTATCTGTAAGAGTTGAAGGACCTTTCAGAATCCTCTAGAAAATCAATGACAACACCTATAGGTTAAAATTGCCTAAGGACTATAGGGTTTCTGATGCCTTCAACACTATTGACCTTAGTCCATGTCACCTTGATGGAGAACTAAGCGAACACCATTTAGATTTTATCCTAAATCCAAAGCAACCTGGAGGGAATGAGTGGAATCAAGCTATGGGACCTTTGACCTGTTGCCGAGCTCGAAGACTAGAGGGGTTGGCATGACGACTTCTTGTGTTCCAACCAACCCCTGCCGAAGCCGAGTACTTCTTTGCTGAGTCACCTCTAATGCCGTGCCATATGACCGCCCATTATTTTGTTGTATGTCGAGTTGATGATTATGTACTAGTGTCGAGCCGACCTATCACTCAGCATCATCCTTATCGAGAAGCCACGAGGTAGAGAATCCAGACTAACTAAGCCATCCTTGCTTGGATAAGCCCATCTATCCATACTTTTTGTTCGCATCTCCTAACAACCTTGCCAATACAGTATTGCCATGTGTACAGTATCATATGTAGAATCTGTAGCACAAATGATTGTTTTCCTTGTATATTCATTTTTACCATTTTATATCATGTACATTGCTTCTTTAGGAAATGTCCTTATTATATTTTCCCTTTTAGGCAAGTTGAGAAGCTGCGAGGTAGAGAATCGGGATTGACTAAGCCATCCTTGCTTGGATAAGCCCATCTATCTATACTTTTTGTCCGCATCTCCTAACAACCTCGCCAATGCAGCATTGCCATGTATATAGTATCATATGTAGAATCTATAGCACCAATGATTGTTTTCCTTATATATTCATTTTTACCATTTTGTATCATGTACATTACTTCTTTAGGAAATGTCCATATTGTCTTTTCCCTTTTAGGCAAGTTACCTTGACTTATAGGTATAAATACCCTTGTAATTGTAGTTATAGTAGAAGAGATTACCTTCAATACACTTGAGTACTTTTTTCCTTGCGTAAACACTATTTGTTTACTTTCGGCATTACTCTTATCCTTTCCTTCAAGTAAGGTTAGGTGGCGAGTAACCTCATCGGATCAATTTGTATATCATATCGAATTGTGCCATGAGTCCTTAAAAGTTCCATTGGTGTGTCATATTCTTTAGAGCTTTTTGTGAGTTTTTCTTACTGTTTCATTCGTCATTTTTACCCTTTCATACTTTTCCCTATTAACCCTTTTTGAGCTTTTTGTAAACTTGGACCCATTAATCAACTAGCCTTATTTGTTCTTGGTCACGGTTTGCAATAGACCCCTATGAGCCCTAAGGAAGTACAGGGGTCATAAGAAAAGATTGTCCGATCTTTGTAGTAAAAATCCCTAATGATTTCCTATGCTCAATTTTCCCTAGAAGTTAAGGTAGAAGAGTGTGTGCTCCTATTAGTTAGAAACTCCTAAAGTTAAGAGAAGCCAGCAGCTTACCTTCCAAGGTGCAAATGTTACTACAGGAGTATGCCGACTTGTTTTTGCTAAGATGTGGAGTGATTTATTGCCTATAAGAGGTATAGAACATTATATTGACTTTTAGCTTAGAGTTGTTCTTGCAAACCGACTTGCTTACAGGCTTAAACCTAAGCAAGTAGTCGAGTTGGTGGATCACAAATATGTTCGAGAAAGCATGAGCCCCTACTAACTGTCCTAGTGCTGAAGAAAGACAACTTGTAGAGATGGCTCATAGAGAATGTGCATTGATAGTCGAGTCGTCAATAAGATTACTATTAAATACCGATATCCAATCCCGTGTTTGGATGATAGGCTAGATGAGTTGCAAGGTTCCCACATCTTTTTGAAGGTTGATTTGAAGAGTAACTATCATTAGATATGAATAAAGCTTGAGGATGAATGTAAGATGGCCTTTAAAATAAGGGATGGTTTGTTGGAGTGGATGGTGATGCCATTTGGTTTAAAAAATGCACTGAGCACTTTATGTTACTCATGAATCATGTCTTAAGAACATTAATTGGTAAATATCTTGTGGTGTACTTTGAGACATTCTTAGGAAAAATCTACGCTCCACCACCATACCTTCACCATCACCCACCCATAACTATTACCCATGCACCACTACTATTACGTTTTGTCTCTATCGATCCCTCCCCATTGACATAAGCTCTTCTTTGATTCCCCTAAGAAGATGTATTACGAAACTAAAATGAAGATGGGAAAGAATGAATCAAAGAGGGGGAATGAATCAAAGGAATAGAGAGAAAGAATCAAAAGGGGGAAAGACATCAGCTTTTCATTGTTTTTGGTGAGTCATTTCCTTGAATTGTTTAGTTAATCACCATGGCTATGTGGATTTTAGAAGAAATATGGATAGGGAGACAACTTAAGAGGAGCAACATACAAGAAAAAGAGTAATCTCTATTCTCTTTCTTGATTCATGATTTTAGTAGAAGTACTTAAGAGGAGCACCATATGAGTCTATTCCTTGTATGCCTTTTTATCTAACTAAATAATGTAATACCTATTATAACCTCATTCCATTCCATTGTAATTGTTATATAAGGCACATATTGAATGTTTATTGCTTTTGTGTTTGGCTTAGGCAAAGGGGAGGAAGTATAGATGTTTAAGGTTACCCATGTGATTCTTATGAGCTATTGTTCCTAGTGAAGTTGCACCTACAAATAATTTGAGTAGAATTAGGAAGTTGTCCATGCTTATGGTGGCAATTCCTATATTGATAGTTTAGGGGTGATAGGGCCCACAATGGTAGCTCTTGCACCAATCAGGTAGTTGAGTCCCTATAGAGGAAGTTTTTATAAGTAGATAGTTAAGGCCCACAATGGTAGCTTCCTTTCTAGGATCTTGTAATTGGGATATCACTGTTTGTTGGCTTAACTAAAGATAAGTAAATTAGATGTTGTCGAACTCTTGTTTGCACTAAATGTTTGTGATCAATATGATGTATGGCCTGCACTTGTGGTTGTGGTACTCACGTGCTAACGTTTAGCTCAATCTTTATTTTTCTTTTTAATTATAAATACTTTTGATGAGTAGGTAGATTATGCTGAGATTAAAGATGTTTACAATTATTACTAGGATGGGGTGAGTTATTATTATTATTATTGTTATTATTATTATTATAAGGATGATCAATAGGATTAGGTTAGTGTTTCTTAGACTTTTATTATTATTGTAGGCTAACTCTTATTAGTAGTTTTACATTTATGGTTGGAAGTCATTTAGTTTCTATTTAATTGTGGAGATTTATTAATTATTGTCAACGATAGATGTACAAATTTTTTTAGAGATAGTAGAACATCAATGACCTTTTGTGAGTCATTAGCTAGTAGCAACACATGGATGGTTGTGACATTTTGAGTCTAAGGCATTACAATTTTTGTTCACACCCTCTCTAGACATCTTGCTAACCTAACACATTTGTCAACAATCATAAATTCAATATAAAATCCATCCAAAAATCTTTCAACACCACACTAAAACCACAAATACACCTACACAAACTATAATAAATACAAACATTCAACTAATAATAACAAATAACATAAACACTACGTATGTTCTTAAAAAATCTAAGTTACTATAATCAAATACCATATCTTAAACCTAACTCTAATTTGCAATCAAAGAGATAACACTTATAGCAAATCCATAGATAATGCATTTCACCAATAACTCTGACACCAAAGATGATATGAACCATATCAAAGAAATAGAAGTTGAACATAATCAAGAGTTGAACGTTATTTGAGAAATTTGGATCTTAAGAGTTTTGTAATATAAATGAAAAAGTATACTTTTAATCCTCAATGTTTAACAACTATTCTATTTGAATTTAAACATTTTCTTTTCTATTTGAGTCTTCAACATTTTCACATGTTTACAAACAATATTCTTCTTTCCAACATTGTTAACTTCCTTTGGCTAATAAAACATGGTTGGATGAAATTGCTTCAAATAATTAATTCATATCAACAATATTTAAATATGTATTAAGTAAATTAATAGTGACAAAAATTAAAAATATAAATAAAAACTATAAAAGGTACAAAAATATAAGAAAATATATAATTAACCACTTTAAGGCTAAGTGATAATCGAAACGGCCATTAATAAGTCAGTAGGACATGACCAAAGAATGAAAGTGGGACGTTTTAACTTATCCATAGTAGTAGACAACTACCTACGATGGTAGGTGGCTACCCATGGTAGTGGTTGATCTTCTCCTATCAAAAGCGAAGGGGAGGGGAATAGCCCCGGGGGGCGAGGGGGGGAACCCATTCCCATCCTTAATGCAACTTGATTGTTTTTTAAGCTCTTTTTCCTTTTTCTTTAAAATAAACTTATGATGTTGGCAAACTACTTAACAGCATAGGTGGATCGAATAATGCACTTCTATTCATAGGTCATGACCTATAAGATATTCGGTGGTTGAATTAGCTATCTTCTCGCTTTGGACTAGTTGGTTCTTTTTTTTTTTAATATTTTAGGTTTCTTGTTTTGTTTTACTTTTAATTATCTTTATTAATTTACTTAATTAATATGTGTATATATATTTGAACCAATCAAGTGTTGCTACATATTAAAAGCACTTGGAAAAGTCTATAATGTTAAAAAAAGTGCTTATTTGTAGATGTTTTAAAATTATGAGAATAAAAAAGAAAAATAGCTAAATATTGAGACCTAAAATCGTACTTTTCCATGATAATAAAATGATATAAACATTTTATTAATCAAATATTATGTGCAAATTGAAAAATCGAACTAAAGATTAGTTTCTAGGATCTATATGACTCACATTTTATTAATTATATATTATTTTGCATTAGTTATGTGAAGATTATAAGTATTCTAAAACTTACATCAATTTGCATAAAAAAGCATGTCTTTTGACATAATTTTAGAATAGTTATAACAATTGATAATTTAATGCAACACTAAACAATTGTTTGCATTCATCACCACGTTTCATACATATATTTTAGAAGATTACAACTCTTTTCTAAATAGTACATGACTATGGAAAATTGTCCAGTAATTACAACATAAAACTTTATTATACTATATTTTTAATAAAATTAAATTACATTATTTATCCTATATTTATAACAAATACATATTTTTCATATGTTAATTGCGATGATAATTTTATTAATATATATATATATATATTATAAAAACTATCTGTGCACGTGCCTTTACCCGATTGTTTTGAAGAGCTAAAGAAGAGGACCACAAAATAAAGAAAGTTTCGACACTATCCTAAATTTAATTTATATATTTTATCGAATCACACATAGAATATTCTATCTTGCTCTACATAGGGCTTTTGGTGGAGAAATTATTAAATGTACACATGAAGAAACAAACCATGGCATCTCCTAGCAAGCCGACAGTTACACCACCGATGTACATCAAATTGGGACCGCTTGGAACAGTCCAAAAGTTAAATGACTGAACGCAGGATCTTAAATCCAACAGTACATAGACTTAGGATATTTGTTTATACAACAAAAGGCCAAGTAAACAAGATTCAGATATTATCTGCACAATGTAGACCAAGATGGGTCTCGTAAGGGAAGGTATTCACATCACCACTCATACGCAAGACCTGGCACAATTATTGAAGGCCTTTATTGACCATGTGATGGAGATATTTCAATATTCAGTTGCAAGAATAATCTATCTACATGTGGACCACGGTACACATAAGAGAAAGGTGCAAGGGGGATATAATCAATTCCATGTCTCTCTCTTAAATTTTTATACATTTGTGTGTATTGGATGTAAAGGTGATTAAAATATGAAATCGGTTAGATCTCCAATGACAACGGTTTCCTATTTTAATTTTGTACTTCCATATATAAGATACATATGAACATGTTATCACTTAACTAATTTAAATTATTTGTTCATTTTGTTTTTTGTATAATTGATTTGGATATAATTAAATGTCCCAATAGTGATTATGACATGGAACTGTAGTTATAGTTGGATAGTGATTAGATATGGAACTATTGATTGAATGAGAAAGATTAGAGGAGAATGATCCATGTGCATGTAAAATGAGGAAACATATTATTTTTGGGCATTAACATACCATAACAAATCATTACGCAATTTTACCCATTAATATAATTGCAAACAATGGCGGTACAACGTTTCCTGCATACTCGTCCCTGTCAATGAGGATGAGTTTGGTGGGAGTTTGGCTTAATAGAATTAATAGAACTTAGTTATTTGTTTGCCTTGGTAATTGTATTTATTATTGTTACATTCAATATTTTGCATTTTATGTAATCTCGTAACTGGGGAGATAACCAAAGTAGCTTATATCTATTGGTGAATACGGTCCAATTTGGTAAAGTTTGTCTCTTGAAATCAAATTAAACTTAATATTACAGTTTGATTTTTTTTTTTTTAATTTGAACATAATCTGAAGGTTTAGTAGATAATTTTTTCAAACCCAAAAAAATGGTTTGATTTGTGATTTGAACCAAAATCTTAAAAAGTTTTGGAAAAATAAATGAGTATTTTGAAACATGAATTTGAAAATAAGTATGTAATTGTGACTTTATAAAGTTAGGAATTGAAGTAATGACATTTAATAAGACGGTTTTAAATTGAGTAAATATGTATAAAATGACTAAATTAAGAAAGATTTTGATAGTATTAAAATAGTAAAAAGATAAGTTTTATACTTTATACAAAAACATAATTTTTTTTTTACCTTTCATGGTTTGATTCAATTCATAATTTTTTGAACTTTTAAAAAATGGTTTGTTTGGGCATGAAATTTTTTCAAGCCTATTTTAAACCCAAATAACAGTTCAAACCTAATTTATGGTTTTTGGCAGAAAAAAAGAAAAAAAAAAGAACCTAATTTATGTTTGTATTTGGTCTAACCCGGTTTGGTTGATGATTTGATCGGTAATTTTATCCAAGGTCTATCGTGTGTATAAGGAGATAGGCAACGATCGAAAGGATAGACTCGCACGGTTGCACCTGCATTGGAACCACCGGCTAGGGTCAGAATTAGACGTAGCTTTATGAATTCAGTTTCAGACCTAGATGAAAACCCAGCTTATAGGTAGTTTCACTCGCAGAACCCCCAACCAGACGAGTCCCATCAAGTTACGGTTTAAAAAATAAAAGAAATTACAAAGTTAGAAAATCAAACACTTACTAAATAATATAATATTGAGAACTTATACTATTTTTTATTTGAAGTAAGAAAGATTATTTTTCATTCATAGTATTTAATGTCTTTGCTACTATCAACAGAAGAAATAAATACACTTTAATAGCTTGTTTGGTTGGATATATATAGATTTTTCTTCACAGGAAATTTCAATTCCTTAACAATGTTAAACTAAGACTAATTTTTGTCTTTGGATTTTTTTTCTAGACTTTTGTCCATATTGCTAATATTACAACTTTATTTGCCGTAAGGGTTGAAACTGTAAGGTTTTTGGGCTTATAATTTCTCTCTTTTTGTTTTTTCTCATTTTCTTTTAAGTTTAAACTTCATTTTTTTTTTCTCTATAAACTTAAAGTAGATTTGAGAAAAAACAAATTTATTTTTTCGACAATTTACGGGCCCAAGGCCTGGAAGCAGAACTACTAATTCCAAAAGTCGGCCTTGGTCGGGCCGATCCTCATCGCGTAATTTTTTGGAACGATACCTAAAGCTTCGTGTCTAATTCTAGTCTGGTTATCACCAAGACTAGGTTCCAGGCGAGCCTATGATGAGATCCATGGCAATATCAATCAATAAATAGAAAATATAATCTTAGAAGCCACATACTAGTGCAACATTTGGGAGATGCCATTGCATCAGATTTAAGAAGTCTAAGATCTTGGAAAGTGGAATGCAGAAAATCTCAATTAAGGTTCGAGTTTATTAATGTAAAGCCGTCTTCTCAAAATGGACAAAGAACCATTTATCTGACTCCATGTACCATGAACAAATATCTAAAATAGGAAATTGGATAAAAATCACAGGAATAGAAAAAAAAAAAAAGATAAAAAAGTTCATCTTTTCTTTCAACTTTATCGATCAAAGTAATGTATTATGCAACTCTTGGTGGAACAACCTACTTCAATTGATTGCTAGCAGCATCAACAGACCAATACAGACTATTGAGCATTCAGTTGATGATGGCTGCTTCAATTGGTCGAAGTAGGACGAAGGCCAAACTTGTCCAATTGTCCTTCTGTTAAGCTCCCCTAAAATGGAATTTTTCTTAGGGTTTTCTTCTTATAAATATATTGTGAACCCTCATTTTCTTTTCTTTCTTTTAAATTTGAAGAGACAAATCCTAGTAGCCTCTCCATACTAAACCTAGCCCTCTTCCTCTCTCATGCGATTCTCTTCCTTCTCAAGATAATGCTCGCACAATCTATCAACTAAGGTAATCTTTCATCCTTTTCTTTATTGAGCCACTTCATTCTACTCATTAATTAGTGAAATCTAATGGTTAATAATTAATTCTTTTCTTTTATTGTGAGGGATGGATCTCAATAGATATACAAGAAAAAGGAACTACATTAAGACTAAGGGTTTGAGACCCTTAAGCGATTCTTCCTTATTAATTAAGAATATTTCTAATACTTTTAATTGAGATTAAACGGTAAGACTAAAGCTAAGATTTTGGAAGGAGTCTCACAATGAATCCGAGGACTATTCTTCTATCTTGTTTGAAGGTAAGCTTTTTTGAAAACTTCTTATCATGATAACCTTACCTCTAAACTTATTTAGACTTGAATAATAATTAGAGAATAAAATACCAAGTAAGAATTGGTTCTCAATAATGGATTGATTGGTGATGTGTATTGAGGCTAAGAAATCACTTAGACATACCAAGAAACAAGGGGTTGGTCCATTGGTTAATGAAAGAATTAGCAATGGAATATTAACAATAGCCTATCGTGAGTAGTCCTCTTGGATATAACATATTAAGACATTCCTTAGTAAGAAATTACATAAGGGTAATTACATGATTAGCTACCAAAGGACATTCCTAAAAGGGTATAAGTGACAATTACACCAAAGGAATAAAAGTGTAGGTGTAGAAAAAGAGAAACATTTGTCTATAGGTTGTTGGTGTTGTACTTTGGCACAGATTCTATATGATAGAAGATGGTGCTCAAGCCTGGCTAAGCAAAGGTAGTTGATGGGTAGGTTAATTAAGCTATGAAGGAGTTGAGATAAAGTTTGTAGCCACTTAAGGGACTGGAACTAACTAGGGGGGATTTTAAGAAAGGTTAAGGGAGCATAGCTGGGAAGTGCTAGCATAGGATTTGGGCTATTGATGAGGCTAACTAGATCTTTTGAGGGGAGCTCCAAAGCTTAGAGCTTGGTAGCTCAAACAAGAGTATATACCTTTGAATGAGCAGAGAAGGAATGTGACCATGGTTTAACCCAGTACTAAGACAATCCTTGGTTGGTTATAGAGATAGGATCCATTTGGCTAATCCTTATAGGCCCTGAAGTCTAATTTGGGTTTAGAGACTTAAGGTTAAGAGTTGAGTTATGGAGGTCGGAATTCTATCATTGTTATGAGATTGTATGTAAATATAGAGAGCTAAAAGTACTAATTTAGAAAGAGAAAATCAATTAAAAACATGATTTGAAGTAAAAGGAGAATATAGGACAAATTTGAGATAAACATGCCAGGTTAAAAAGTAACAACTTTGGAAGAATAGCATGAAAAACATAAGTTTAGGTCACAACAAGGTTGATTCCATGGTTATGTTGCTATAATGGGCTATTAATACAAGGTGAAGTTGACCAGTTGCCAAGTTAGTTGACTATTTGAGGTTAGTTAGCCAGTTGGTCAACCTATGATCATGTTTGACCTCTCATACCCTTAGGTTGACTGGAAAACACTTTAAGTGCCTAAAATTGGTGATTAAGAGGTCTACTAAAGCAAATAAGTGTGAAAGGAAATAATTGAATTAGGATTTATCATCTGTAGTAAATTTGATTGTGATCTATGCCATGTTATATAAATTAGGAATTATTAGGTAAATATGAAGTTTTTAAGTAGGGCCCAATTATGTAAATTGCTATTATATGCTGGATGTACAAGTTAGGTTGTGAATAACTTGACTAAATATGACAAACTATTGATTATGTGAACCGTAAAATGTGCTTATTAGAATAATCTTTTAGGAAAACACAGATACATGATGGACCTACATCTAAACTAGATGACTCTAAGAACTTACTCTATACTTTTGAAAATGACTGGGATCAGTTGGGCTCACATTTTCAAAGATAACTTTAGGTTTTAAAGAACAACTCTAGATATCTAATCTACACTTTAAAAAATGATTATAAGGATTCGATCCACATTTAGAAAAAAACAAAAAAAAAAGACTTTGGAGGGCATTAAGGGTCTACACATTCAAAATGATTGTAAGAATTTGGTTCATATGTGTGCTTTTGAGAATTAGGTTGAATGAAACTAATCAAATTGATTATATGATTGATATTAGATGTTTCATTTACAAATATTATGTGGTATGGTATTTGTATGTGCTTGCATTATACCAGGATATACTACTTATTGATGGTTAATCTTTGCTCCATAGATTTGCTGGTTACTTACAATACAAAACATAGTTAACGGGGTGCTAAAGTTTTCTTTAGTACAGTTACTTCATTGCTTAAGTCAATGAGGTATCTAAGGAGTATGAAAGCTTAATTGAAAGAAAGAGGAAGTGAGAGACCAATAGTCCTTTACGTAGGGGCTTCATCACTTATTTATAGGAGATGAGGTAGGTTATATTTGGAGTGAGCTTAACCTATATCTTAGGCTAGTTGGTCTGGACCTAGGGGCCCATGCTTGAAAATGCTTATCAACACTTGCCCTTTAAGTCTCTTTAGTGATGTGGTCAACAAAGAAACTGAGTGGTTGTATGGGCTCTTAAGGTCACAAATTAAGCCATTGAACTATTAGGGTCATTCTTGTGCGCACTTTTGGCCTTACCTATGATTTGGTGAGCTAAAGTCTTCACTTAAGTAGAGCAATGTGGTATGTGCAATTTGAATTTTTCCAATCATTCATGCAAACAAGGTGATTCGAGTGGTTTAAAGAAGAAAGCTGGATTTTCCTGGGGCTTTTGTGCCAACGAGAGTAATTAGACGACTTTAAGAAGAGAGTCAAATTTACCTTGGGCTTATGTCCTAACAAGGTTATTTGAAGAATGTTATTGGATCTTTCCTGGGCATGAATGTTATAGGATTATTTATGCAAGTTAGATTTTTCCCTAGCATGAGCACTACAAGATCATCAAAGGAAGTAGATTTGCTAGGCATTAGCTAGTATAAGCTTTCGATGCCTTCATTAAGGTTTTTTTGAGCTTGCGATATGTCGAAACATTCCTTACTTAGGATCCCTGAGGATTCGGGCATCTATTGCCCCTAGTATGTAGAAGCTATTCGATGGCTTAAGTCTACAAAGTTGCTTCTTGAGCCTTTTATCCATTGATGGTTGCTAGGCTTTTTAGCCTTAGGTGTGTTTCAAACTATGCAAATTTTATAGCCTCCTGGTTGCCTCTAATTTAGAGGTTTTTAGTTTTAAAATTTATAAACCTATATTCTATCCTTAATTCAGTTCAACAGGTAACTGTACTTATCTTTTTATAGTATGGATGAATATAGGGTCATCTCCATTAGGGATGAATATAAACACTAATATTAATTAATCTTCCTATTATCTAGCAATCAAATTATCAAGTGATTAATTATTAAAACTACTACTGACTAAACTATACTACTCCATAAACTATTACTAACTAACACAATGGTTACAAAAAACAATTACTAACATCACACTTAATATGTAGACTTGCTTCACCATTTAGCATGATACTACCAATATACTTTTTATCTTAATATTTGTTACCTATGGGAAATTACTGTTTTGTAAGAATTCCTCTTAGAATTACTTACTCTTAATCTTAATTGTGTCAATTAGAATCTCTTTTGATTTAACAGTCAACTTGAATCACATTAATGTCACGTTAATTTATCGATTTCCTTAAGGATATGACAACTTTCCTAATAATATCTCTACTATCGGGAGTAAGTTATTTTAATGAATTAGATTTATTCAATAGAATTGTCTATGGACATATTCTATTGAAATCTTACCTAAGTCAATATTGTGCGCTACACTATGCTTAGATTCATTAATTCAATTCAATAGAATTAACAATTATCAGGAATATACTATTTCATGCACTTGATCATACTAAGTGATGTAGTAAGTTTTAAACTATTACTCTTACATGATAAAACAATAACAAAAATTAATGAAACTCATAATTAAAAAGAAATAAAACATGAAATTAGTAAAAAGTAAAAACCCCTTTTCATTTTGCTGTAGAAGCCTCATAAATATATGAACATTGGCTCTCTCAAATAGTTTTAAAAATAGTATGGTATACATTAGTGATTATAGGGAAGAAAAATGGAAAAATACAAAATGGATATAAAGATAGATGAATGGATATATTGTGGGTTGATGATGTGATATGATATATGATGTAAAATTTTCTTTATTATGTAAAAATTGCAGTATATTTGTATTCTTCTTGTCAATAGGCTTGAAATGCACCACTTTAAGATACCTCTTGGTGTTAAGACCAGCTCTATGCACTAGTTCGAGTGAAACAATTTAATAAGAACCATTATGTCCACTCTAATCACACCCTTGACTCTAGGCATGATTGTCTCAAAGAAGTATATTCTTCACCTGTCATGGTATGAGCTCCTCATTAAACTTATTTATCTTCTCACACCCATGATCGAGGGAGTGATCATCCTCCTAATATACAATCACGGTCGTGATTAACTAGGGGATCACAATACCTCCCTTGATCATGCTCATGATGGAGGGCGTAACTAGTGCTGGATATTGAAATCTTTCATTATCATACTCGTGATTGAATATCAGTTGATTTCCCTTTAGCATTATTCCTTTATTTTGGTCGTGATTGCTCTAAATCTCCTTATTCTTGTAGAATTTTATCTCCTTTGCTCTTGAATCATTTGAAATTGATATATTATACAATTAAGTACCAAGAATTTAAGAAATAAACACAATTATAGTTAATTTATGCCTAAATATATTTAGAAAGTGTAGAGTAATTTACTCTTATGAAACTTCCACACACTTAAGCTTTGCTTGTCTTCAAGCAAACACTTAAAAACAATAAATAAACTTAGCAACGTTTTCGATTGCATATTCAGCAAAGCATTCACATTGGCTTAACTTTATGCTTACCACATTATGTTCTTAAAATACATAAATCAATATTCTAAGACTAATCTAAGTAAAACAAACTTCGCCCTTACTATTTAATGATAACTTCCAAAGGTACAAAGTGAATATAAAGTCAAATAGAACAAAAGAAAATTGGTTATATTGCATCCACTTCCATTAGTGTATCAAAACATTTCAATTACTTTTTAAGCATAATAATCTAGAAGAAAAGTATCTTGCATCCATCTTTCTCCTATATTTCTACTTCATTTATTACACCTCTCTAAGGATAACTTACACATTGCATTTTCAATTTTTTATTTTTATTTTTATGAAAGCTCTTCTACTTCTCCTCCTTTTTCTTTCTTTTTTTTTTTTTAAGTAAGAACTAAAGATTAGTAGCAAGGTTAGACTTTACTCTTTTAAGGGACAAAGCCTTCCTTTACTAACTCAGTTATAAGGACAAAAATTACCAATAGAGTCAAACTTCGCTCTTCTGAGGAACCAAAGCCCGCCCTTACTAACTCTATCCTTATATATTCTTATTGCAAAATTAGTATCGAAGTCAAACTTCACGCTCATAAGGGACTAAAGCTTGCCCTTATTAACTCAGTCCTTAACACTTCAATTTACTTTATATTAAAGAGATTCTCAAGAAGTATCAACAAGTGAATCATTTCATTTTCCCTTTCCATTCAAGATTAAGTGAGCTCTAAAATTAATTAACAAGTAGATATACTACTTAGTAAGTTTAGAAACACAACCATGTAACCTTGAACTAAAGACTTTGATTCACTTCTAACCTTGAAATTCATTTATTAAATGGTAAGCAAGTTCACTTAGATTTGATCTTGCAATTTTGATTAAGTATATTGAATTCACAAGAGGTAAGTAAGGCGCAAAATTAACACACAAAATCGACTGTTATTTTGTCGAAGCTATGATTTATTAAGTTAATTCATAACTTGAAACAAACAAACTTAAGTGAGAGACCTTGTTTGCATTTTCGAGCCTATGTGCTCGTACTTAATTTTGAAGGATGAGAAGAATGCTAGTGTCGTTTACTTAACTTTAGCCATAGTCCACTCCCCAATAACCTCTACATAGCTACCTTTAACCTACACTCTCCTAACACATCCCAATCAATAACACAATGCCTCTTTATTATCTTCTTAGTAGCAAACTCCTTAAACCTTTCTTTTTGTTCCATAGTCATATCAACTAGTGGAGTGACTGCCCTACTTGAACTCGCTATATCAAATGGTTTGAGAGAAGGAGAAGGAGAAGGAGAGCAATCGGCCCTAGGTCTCTTGTTTTGAGAAGTTGTGGATGATTTCTTAGGTACGATCTACAAAACACAAGCATTAGTTCTAAAAAAGCAAAGATCATGTAAATTCAAAACCAAGACATAGCCATTCCACCTTCTTCTAAGTCTAACCAAAATGCCTTCGCAAACTAACCATTATCAACCTTCACCTATTCTCAAGCATGATTTAAATAAGTGAGTCCTTTGTGAACTCAACTTGCAACCAAAAACAATGACTAAGTATTATTATCTCCCCTTTTATCAACGGACTATACAACACTCTAACTTCACAACAATACATAAACATAGTCTCGTTTGCTAATTGACATACAAAACTACAGCAAATACAAAACCAACTAGCTATACAATCCTACATAACAATTAATTATTAATGATGAGATTAAATTATCAAATTAGACTTAATTTGTAGAAATCCTCAATTTGGTAATTATTAATGGAAATTAGGGTTGAAGCTAGTCATTCCAATTTCGGCACAAATTTCATGCAAATTGAAGTTTAATTACTACATAAACAATACTACAAGCACGATCACAATACAATTATAAACCATAATGAATACACATATATAAACCTTAAAATTACATTAACCAAATCTAGCTAAATGTGGAAAAATGAAGGAAAAAAAAAGGAAAAAGCATACCTTAGAAGCACGTACAAGTGATGAAAATGGGTGTACAAGTGTTAGAACTAGTTGGAATAATGGTTGATGTAAAGAAAATGAGGGTAGAGTTTTCTTTAGAAATGAGTGTGTAGAAGTTATCACGGGGTAAAGTTTGAAAAAATGTAAGAAATGAGGAGAGAGAGAGGGAAATTTCTTATTTAACATAGGGCGTGATGACTCCTTTTAGCTTGATCACAAGCATGATATGTCTTGTGATCAACACTATGGTGACAAAATCTCAGATAATTATGAACTACACCCTTTGTTTGTCATAGACATTATTATTCCCATAACTGATGCTATATAAAATAAATAAATAAAAATTTAAGTGTAACCCTTTTTTATCATGGCCTTAAAAAAGGGTGTAAGTATCTTCGAGGGATCTATTACGGCCATAATGGATAGGTAGATCAACCCTATTATTTAGTTACGGTTGTGATTGGATTCGTGACCCTTTCATACCAAAAACTTACCTTGTCTTACGAGTGTGATGAGGATCGGGCTCTTAATCTTCAACCCATCACAGCCATGATGGGTATTCATCTTTCATATACACCTCCACACATAGTGAAATTTTCCTCTTTCTTTCGAATTGCAATGACTCTAATTGATCTTTTCTTTCGTTTTGCCTAAACTTCTACAAATACAACCAAAACAAAACAAACAAACAAACAACAACATGTAATCAAACTCATGGTGATGAAAATAAACACAAATTGACAAATCTATTTAAAAGATACATGCTTGTTTAATGTCTCAAGCTTGACGTTCCTAAAGGCTTTCATTCCTTGGCTAGAGAAGTCTAAACTCCTCCTTGCCTTAAAGTTATAGCTTGGACTTATTCTTTTGAGTTTGCCTAAGTATTTTGTGGAAGAGAACTTGGAGCCCTTTCTAAAAATACTTTTGCAATCTATCTAACTTCGTTTTTTAAGTTATGGATCGATGCCTCTTGATTTCTCAAAGTGGTATTAGTGGCTTGGTGATGTGCTTCAGAAGACTTGATATATTGAACCAACATTTCTTCTCATGATCCTGATTTAGCTTAAGGGAGAGGAACTTATCTTTGAAATTCGGGAGGTTACATGTTTGAACTTTGTTTGTTCTTACTACTCTATCGAAAATTTGGATGGTTCCTCTAACCTAGGTTATATGTGTTACTAAAAGGATCATTGCGAAGATCTATAAGATTTCCCATGTAGTTAACTTGCTTTACTTGATTTTCTTTAGAAGAACTTGTGAAGTCAAACTCTATCACTACTAAAGCTTTGTTCTAACCCATGGTTAGGCTATCCAGCTTCCTTGCTAACACTTCCACCTTATGAGTTAAGGAGGAAGTAGCATCTAATTTGTACTTTTCCATTGGTCTTTTCTCTTTAGCTCTCATAGATGACCACTAATAATGGTTATTGGTCATGTCTTCAAATAACAGTATGCATTGCTTTAGTGACTTATGATTTAAGCTCCCACTAATAGTTGCATCAATGAGCTGCTTAGTTGTGTAGTTCAACCCGTTGTAAAAAGTCTATACCTCATGCCATTTTGGAAGCCCATGATGAGGATATTTCCTAAGCAGATCCTTCCATCTCTCTCATGCGTCATATAATGTTTCCATGTTCAACTGTCCAAAAGAGGAGATATCTGCTCTTAGCTTAGTTGTTCTTAATGCCGGGAAATATTTTCTCATAAATAGCTTTGCCATCTCTTGCCAAGTACTAATTGAGTTCCTTAGCATAAAGTTTAGCCATTATTTAGCATTATTCGTTAATGAGAATGAGAATAATCTTAGGTGGATAGCATCCTTTGACACATCACTTTTCTTGAATGTATCACATATTTCTAAAAATTGCTACAAGTGATTGTTAGGGCCTTCTTCATTGAATTTGTCAAATTGGATGTATTGTAGAATCATTTGGATAACACTTAGCTTTATTTCAAAAGTATTTGCTTAACATGAGGTTGAGTGATGCTAGTAATAGCCTCATCCAAGTTGGGTTTACAATGATCCAGCATTGTTCTTGGAGCCATAAGTAGATCTACTCTTGGCTCATTCCTTAGGTGTACTATATTCTAATTCCCATCAAGAAGTGGGTCTAAATTCAATAATAGAACTCTTTGAATATTCTCTTCAGGATTCAAAAACTGGTCCCCTAATGGCGGATTGACATTCTCATTTTGGTCGTTCATTATGGATGGTTTTGATGTCTTTATTCTAATTCTCAACAGTTCACATACTTTTATCTCTTTACTATCAGATGCATGCTTCTCAAAATATTCATGAACTTTCTTCAAGTTGCTTTTGAGCATTCTCTTGGTTTTAGGATTGAAGTCATAAGTTTAGTTGTGCTACTCGGGGTCATAAACTCTAAAAACCAACAAATTTAAATCAAGTTAAGCACAAAAAAAGAAAAAAAGTTCTTGAAATAACAAAACATTAACAAACACAAGTTAGGTGTACAGGAATTATAAATTTCCTAATGATGTCATTCCCAAGCAATGGCACCAAAACTTGATTGCCTCTAATTTAGAGCTTTAGAGTTTTAGAATATATAAACCTATATCCTATTCTTAACTTGATTTAATAGGCAAGTGTACCTATTGTTTTATAGCATGGATGAGTGTATAGTCGTCTCCACTAGGAATGGATATAAACAATAGTACTAATTAATCTTTCTATTATCTAGCAATCAAATTATCAAGTGATTAATTATTAAAATTACTACTAACTAAACTACATTACTCCATAAACTACTACCAACTAATACAATGGTTACAAAAAACAATTACAAACACCATACTTAATATGCACACTTGCTTCATTATTTAGCATGATACTACCAATATACTTTTTATCCTAATATTTGTTACTTGTGGGAAATTACTAGTTCGTAAGCATTCCTCTTAGAATTACTTACTCTTACTCTTAATTGTGTTTATTAGAATCTCTTTTGATTTAACAGTTAACTTGGATCGCATTAATGTCATGTTAATTTGTCAATTTCCCTAAGGATGTAGCAACTTTCCTAATAATATCTCTACTATCAAGAGTAAGTTGTTTCAATGAATTAGATCTATTCAATAGAATTGTCTTTGGGTATATTCTATTGAAATCTTACCTAAGTTAATGTCGTATACTACACTGTACTTAGATTTATTAAGTTAAATTTACCAGAATTAATAATTATCAAGAATCCATTATTCTATGCACTTGATGATACTAAGTGATGTAACAAGTCTTAAACTACTACTCATACATAGTAAAACAATAACATAAATTACCAAAACTCATAATTAAAAAGAAATAAAACATGAAATTAATAGAAAGTAAAAACCCCTTTTTATTTCACTATAGAAGTCTCACAAATAAACGAACAATCGTTGACTAAATATCAATTGATTTCCCTTTAGCATTATCCCTTTACTATGGCCATAACTGTCCTAAATCTCCTTGTTCTTGTAGAATTTTGTCTCCTTTACTCTTGAATTATCTGAAATTGATATATTACACAATTAAGTGCCAAGAACTTAAGAAATAAATAGAATTATGGTCAATTTATGCCTAAACTTGTCTAGAGAGTGTAGAATAATTTACTCTTATCACCTCGAGGTTTATAGTCAATCGAACTTTGTAGCCTTATATTTGATTCCTTTGTTTATAAGTATCTAGGCATTCCTAAGTCAAGCTTGGGGACGTAGTTCCCAAGGATTACCTTGGGTTTCATTGCCTGCAAACTTTCCTTAACACCTAAATTTATTCTAATTAGTTATAAGTCGCTTGGTGTGTCTATGTTAGGCTTAGGGACTTAGCTCTCAAAATTAAGTGTGTCGAATTTTTCCCTAACATGAGTGCCATGGGATTATTTGAGGAAGTTAGATTTTTCATAAGCATGAGTGTCACGAGGGATCATTTGATTTAGCCATACATTTCCTCCACTCTCATTTGATGAAGATTTGATAATGAGGGTAGTCACATGAGGCTTTAGTATGATGCAAACAAAGCAAGTTACCCAATAGTTTATTAGCTAGTTTTTAGTTTTGTCCAGCCCAAGTATATAAGTTGGGCATTTCAGCTTCGTTTTGCGATTAGATTTTTCAATCAAGGAATTGCTTGGATTTTAGAAATCCTTACTTGGCTTGGCTATAAAATTGTAGCTTGACTTGAATTTTTCTTGATGGATGCTTGCCTATGTCAAAAAGAGCTTGTGGGAAGGGAAATTCGGTAGTGGATAGTGTAGTATAGCTTCATGTAGATAGCATGGTAAATGCTTCTCGGCTATTGGATTGCCAAAATAGTCTAGATTCTCGATTGTCGGGTCGGCATGTGGATGTAGGTCGAACTTTAGCTTTCAAAATTGAGTTTTATACAAATATGAGTCCTTTTCTGAAAAATAATACATAAAAAGGTCCCATGAGAAAAATATTACAATTATAATATCGCATTCACATTCACTTTTGGTTAATTTTTACATTGAAGGCACATGTAATGTATATGCCTTTAGTGCAAACATATGGCTAACTGAAAGTATATATAGTAGATGCACCTTTAGTACATTTCATATGTACTAAAGGCATACGTAGTGCATGCGCCTTCGGTATAATTTAAAACCACATCCATTAAATGTACCCTAATTTGTACCACCTACACATTATAAGCAGAATGATAAGTTTAACACAAAATACATTGTTTTGTACATAAACTAAGAGTGATTGAAAACTTCAATGTATATGATCCCATTTTGTTCTCAAACATTAACTCCTAATGCCAGTAGGCACAACAACAAAACTTAGTGCACAAAATGGTCATTCGTTTACCATAAGAGTCAATTATAGTAAAAAATAATAAAAAATTGTAATGCTATGACAAGAAAAGCATGGCACAAATTGTAACCTTTGATGAAAGCTAAATTGAGATTCGAATAATAAGCATATATACAAAAAATGTTATGTATTAATGTTAATATAATGGTAAAAAAAAAATAACAAAACCTATCTACTATCTCCTACGTCATGTGAAGGTCCTAACGACATGGGATAAAAGTAAATGCCTCTTGATATCTTGTGACTATGTAGGTTATGGTGATGAATAGTAAAGATCCCTAAGAGGGATTGGGTAGTTTAGAGGGGTTGGCTGTAATTAAGTGATGCCCTCACCCATGGAGGACTATATGTAGGTCATATGCTACTTTCGAGGTATCAGTAGAGTCATGAGATCTATCTAATGCTAAAACTTGAGAATTATGTAAGAGTTAGATCGACCCTAGAGTTAGATTCGGCTCTTAAGGTAGAGGTAACTCTAGATTCGGGGTATGTACCATATCCTACGCTGATCTGGCTGAGGTCTATGGAGTGTCACTCATGTGATGGTACATCATCATTGAGGTTTCCTTAGCCACGTTTGGATCGAACCTTGCTTACTCGAACTCAGGCTCTACCCCTAGGTGGTACATGAGGAGTCAACATTTCCTCATCCGTAAGTGGTCCCTACTCCATACTGTGGTCCACATAGGGTAGTAACTACACTTACTCGTGATGTAGATAGAAGATGAGGTTACTGTGCTACTTGATAAACAATAGCACTCCATCTGCAATATCGAGTATTGTAGGACAGTCAATTGCCATCCATACATTCTTAAGTGAGTCTACCTAAAATAAATAGACAAGTAGATGTCAGAATAGATAATAGTGAGCACATACAAGTATATAAACAATTAGACGATTACACATGTACTTACCAATCTACCGATGATAGCTCCTTAGTATGTGATGTAACACCGAATGATTTGTTTATACTACGGCTAGTAGCTCTGGTTAACTCCATTGGGACCCTACATATGTACTAAGAATCCGTGCCTCTAACCCCAATCCTAGATGTATGTAGCATACATGTTTATCTAATCAACATTTGTCCTATCCTAGAGGTCTAACTGGTGGTGCTACTCAGATGTGTCTACATCCTATGGAGGGTACTTAATGGGAATCATGACTAAGAACAAATAAGGCCAGTCATTGGATAAGTCCAAGCTTGCTGAAAACTTGAAGAGATGATGGGTAAATGCACAAAAGAACCAAAGAGTGAATGAAAAGTAAGAAAAACCCACAAACAGCTCTAAATGAAATGATGTACCAATGGAACTTTTGAGACCTTACGGTATAGCTCAATATGATGTATGAATTGGTTTGGTAAGGTTACTTGCCACATAGCCTGGCTTAAGGGTTAGGATAAGAGTGTAATGAGAGTAAACAAGTAGTGTTTATGTTAAGGAAGAATATTCAGTTGTATTGATGTCAATATGATAATTACGACTATAGATACAAGGGGTATTAATACCTAATAAGTTAAGGAAATTTTCCTAATAAGGAAAAGAAAAAGAGGGTATTTCCCCAAAGAAGTAATGTACAAGAATACAATTGTTGAAAAGGAATATTCAAGAAAAACAATGATTAGTATAGCAGATTCATCACGTGGTACTGTGTAAGTAGCATGGATGCATTGGTGATGCTATTCGAGGATGAAGACAAAAAGGCTAGGTTACTTGTTCAAGCAGGGGTGATTAATTAGCTTAAGGTCTATCTCTTAGCTTCTTAGTAATGGTAGCACCAAGAAATTAGATAGTTTAGATATAGTTGAGCAAATGTACGAGTTTTGACAACTCTCTTAGCATTCAAAAATTCAATATACTTCGGAGAGATGGATAGTCATTTGGCTTGGCATATAGAGTGATTCGGTAAAGGGATACTTAGCTTCAGTAGGAGTTGGTTAGAGTAAGAGGATTTGCCTTACTATCCCTTCCAATCCTCAAGCTCGATTGCGGGTCAAAGGCCCAATAGCTTGATTCCTATCATTCCCTTTGGGTTGATTTGGATTTGGGATCAAATTCGAATGGTCTTCGATCAGCTCTTCGTTGAGGTGATACGGATTGAGGTCGACAATGTTAAAGGTGTAAAAAACCCCATAGTCCTTAGGAAGTTCCAATCAGTAGGTGTTATCATTGATCTTTTGGAGGATTCCAAAAGGTCCTTCAACCCTTGGGTATAGTTTGTTCCTCTTCTTGCTTAGAAACCTCTCTTTGCTTAGGTGTAGCCACACCAAATCTCTTGGTTGAAAATGTTTCACCATCCTACACTTTACCTTCTCTCACATACATCTGGTGGCTTAGTCAATGTGTTGAGTGACTCTATCGTAGATGTACTGAAGGGATTGTGCTTTAGCTCTTAAGTTAGGGTCCTCTTGCGCAGGCACAAGTATAGGAATGTGATTGAGGCGTAACTCAAAATTAAAACCATAGACTACTTTGAATGGGGTCTGATTGGTTGTGTCATGCACTATTTGGTTGTAAGAGAATTTGACCACTAGCAAGCAGACGTTCTAGTTAGCTAAGTTCTTACTCGTTGCAATGATCCCAAAGTGCATTTAACTATCTCTGTTTGGTGGTCAGTTTAGGGGTAATAGGAAGTACTAAAGAGTAGTTTGGTCCCCATTCGATGCTACAAGGTCCTCCAAAAATGGCATAAGAACTTTGGGTCTCTATCAGAGACTATACTTCTTGGCATGTTATATAATCATACAATCTCCTACAAGAAAAGAGAAGTAATAGTCGAAGTGTTGTTATTCATGGAACAAGGCATGAAGTGTGCCATCTTGCTAAACCTATTTAGTATGACCATTATAAAATCTTTCCGTTGGATAGTTTGTGGTAATCCGATAACAAAGTCCATGCTCAATTCAGCCCATAGTTTTGTTGCAATAGGTAAAGGCATTGCTTTTCCTTATTCGATTCGGCACTTAGCCCTCTTACACATAGCATAGCTTTCAATGACTTGATGCACATCTCGCCTCATTCTCAACCAAAAGAATTGACCGCTTAATAATTTGATAACTCTTATGTTAAATACATTTCGCATAGTGATTTTATAGTATTTCCCTTCAATCTTTTCCTTTTTTAAACAAAATTGATACTTAATTGAGTAAAATTTTGATTTTAATGTTTAAACGCATTCTTGAATTGAAAACGAAGAAAAGGAATCATGTTTCACTCAATTTAGAGTTCAAATGAACAAGTTATGAAGTTTTAAAGTTACATAAACAATCGGAAATAATTCATTATTTGTGTGGGAATTCATTATACATTAATGCGATTCTAAATTATATTACTAAGTGAAGAGATTCTGATAAATAATTTAGGATTAGGGTTAATATGCTTGAGAAAGGTGTTAACTTTAATTGTGAATTCCTCTGGTCAAGAATAATAGAGATTGAATTGGATACATTTTAAGCGGTCACATACTAAATACTAGGAGAAATAATTTCTAAATACGTTATTACCTTCTTGAAGTCGTTCTCAATTTTATCGCTTTCTAAATTGCTTAATCAAGTCTCATAATTAGGTTAGTTTGTTAATTTTAGTATTTTTAATTCATTCAACTCATCACAATTTTCCGGTTAAATAAAAGAGCTAAGTTTAATATTAGTATTCGAAGTCTTTAAGGGATCGACTTGAACTTATATCCGCTATATTAAAACTGATAGGTGCACTTGCCTAATATTAAGTTTTTGGTACCATTGTTGGGGACTTTCGATATTAAGAACATTAGTTGCTTTATTACTTTGACCATTTTTTTTCTTTTTTCTTTTTTCTATTTTCATTGTTTATTTTTATTACCTAGAGCTGCAATTGATTCTATATTTCTTGCCCTTGTAGTGCATGACCCGAAGCAACCCAGAAGATTTGGTAGAACTTGATCCTGAAATTAAGAGAACTATCCTTCAAAATTTGAGATTGTGACCTAGACAAATTGTGGCTACCATAGAAGATGAGTCAATCGTTGAGATTAAGGAAGAGGGTGAAGAGGCCAACACTAAATTCATTAATTAAGAAGATCCACCACACATGGCTAACAATGGTAATGAAGCAAATCGGATTATGTCCGACTATTCAAGGCTTACACTTATTGGAGCTGACTCTAGTATCACAAGGCTAACCGTTGCGGCTAATAACTTCCAAATTGCACCCAACATCATACAAATGGTGCAACAATATGTTCAATTTAATGGTCTCTAAGATGAAGATCCTAATGCTCACATCTCTAGCATTCTAGAGATTTGTGATACATTTAAAATCAATGGAGCCATGGATGATGCCATCCGATTGCAGCTATTTCCTTTTTTCTTGAGGGGTAGAGCAAAGCAATGGTTAAACTCCCTACCACAAAATTTAATCATAACTTAGAATGAGTTGGTAGAGAAATTTTTGGAGAAGTATTTCTCACTTGTGAAGACCGCTAAACTTCGAAATGGCATTTCTTGTTTTGCCCAATTGGAAGCAGAGACTCTATATAACACTTGGGAGCGGTTCAAGGACTTACTCAGGAGGTGCCCATATCATGGCCTCCCACTATGGATGCAGATTCAGACCTTCTATAATGGTCTCAATTTATCTACGAGACAGATGATTGACGTGTCCATAGGAGGTACTTTGAACACAAAGACATCTGAGCAAGCACAAAACCTGATTGAAGGAATAGTAATGAACAATTATTAGTGGGAAAGCACTAGAGTCAAGCAAAAGGTTGCAGGAATTTATGATGTGGACTTGACCACTGCTCTGATAGCCAAGGTGGATCTATTGAATAAGAAGATTGATGCACTCTCTGTTGGCCCTCAACAAGTACATTTAGATGTAAGCGACTTTGGCATGCAGGGTTATGGAGTATAAGAACAACTAAAATAGGTAGATTATCTAGGAAATCTACCCAGGCAACAAAATAACCCCTATAGCAACACTTATAATCTTGGATGGAGGAATCACCCCAATTTCTCATGGGGAAATCAAAACTAAGGCTAGCAGAAGATCAACTTTGGCCCACCTGGATTTTATAAACCATTACCACCTCCTCTTCCTTAAGAAAAGAAGTTTAGTGTAGAAGAACTTCTCACAAAATATATTTAAGGCAATGAGGCTTACTTATCCAACATTGAATCATCATTGAGGAATCAAGAGGCTTCCAAACGCAACCTTGAGAACCAAATTGGTCAACTTGCGAAGCTAATCTTTGAAAGACCATAGGGAACATTACCAGGAAATATAGAAACCAATCTAAAGGAACATGTCAAGGCAGTGACACTTCGAAGTGGGAAGGAGTTGCATGTTGAGAGGAAGGTTAGCGAGGAGACTAGTAAGAGCAGTGAGGGGACAAAAGCAAAGGAAGACGTAAAGTCATCTAAGGCGAAGGAATATCAACTACCCATCCCATATCCCTAAAGACTCAAGCAAGATCACAATGACCAACAATTTTGTAAGTTCCTTAACCTCTTTAAACAATTGCATATTAACTTACCTCTCGTTGATGCCTTGTTACAGATGCTAAAGTACGCTAAGTTCTTGAAAGATTTGTTATCCAACAAGAGGAAGCTTGAGGAGCCTTTTACAATCATATTGGGTGAAGAATATTTAGCGATCGTACAAAACAAGTTGCCCAAGAAGCTAAAAGACCTAGGAAGTTTTACAATTCCTTGTCATATTGGTAACTTGTTAGTTGACAAAGCTTTAGCTGATTTAGGTGCTAACATCAATTTGATGCCTTATAAATTTTTTAAGAAGCTAAGATTAGGGGAACCTAAACCTATATGCATGAGCTTGTAATTAGCTGATAGATCTGTGATGTATCCTAGAGGCATTATTGAGGATGTATTAGTCAAAGTGGGTAAATTTATTTTTCCAATTGACTTTGTGACATTGGACATGGATGAAGATTTTGAGTTGCCCCTTATCCTAGGTAGACCATTCTTAGCTACTGCTAGGGCTATCATTGATGTTAGTGATAGCATGCTCATTCTTAGAGTAGGAGATGAAGAGACCATGTTTAAAATTTTGGAGGCTATGAAAAAGTCTGTTGATCAGGATGATACTTGCTACCTTTTGGATGTTATTGACACTTTTGTTTCAAGTTATATGCAGGAAGTTCTTTTTAAGGATCCGCTAGAGAGTTGCTTGCAATTAGGCAAGGAAGAAGCTTTAGAAGATCCTATCAAATCCAAGGTGGTAGCCAACTAGAGGAAAATAAACCTACCTCTATTGAGAAAGGGTTTAAAGAGTTTGAAAAGATGAAGGAAGCACAGTTAAAACCTTCGATTGAGGAGCCACCAGTATTGGAGTTAAAGCAATTACTCAACTACTTGTAATATGCCTTCTTAGAGAAGGACTCCAAATTATCGGTAATTATAGAATCTAATTTAGAAGAAGAACAGAGACAAAGGTTGCTAAAAATACTCAAGGAGCATAAGAGGGCCATTGCTTGGAAAATATCCGATATTCAAGGTATCAATCCCTCCTTTTGTACTCATAAGATTTTGATGGAAGAAGATCATAAGTGGGTTGTACAACCTCAAAGATGCTTGAATCCGAACATGAAAGAGGTAGTAAAAAAGGAAGTTATCAAACTCCTTGATATAGGTATGATATATCCTATCTCTAATAGCTTATGGGTGAGTCCAGTGTAAGTAGTTCCAAAAAAAAGTGGTGTATATGTATCGATTATAGAAAGTTAAATGATGCTACATGTAAGGACCATTTCCCCTTACCTTTTGTTGATCAAATGATAGAACGACTAGCTGGACATATGTTTTATTATTTTCTAGATGGCTTATCTGGTTATTTTTAGATACCTAATGCACCTGCAAATCAAGAGAAGACCACTTTCACTTGTCCTTATGGCACCTTTGCTTACCGCAGAATGCTTTTTGGTCTTTGCAATGCACTTGCTATATTCCAGCGATGCATGTTAGCCATTTTTAATGATTTGATTGAGGACATAATGGAGGTATTTATGGATGATTTTTCAGTTTTTGGCAACTCATTTGACTATTGTTTGAATAATTTGGATAGGGTACTTACCAGGTATGAAGAGACCAATCTTGTACTCAACTGGGAGAAGTGCCACTTCATGGTATAAGAGGGTATTGTGCTGGGCCATAAGATCTCATATTGAGGAATTGAGGTTGATACTGCCAAAGTGGACGCTATTGCAAGACTCTTATCTTTAACTTCGGTTGAGGCCATAAGAAGCTTTTTAGGGCATATAAGTTTTTATAGACGATTTATTAAGGACTTCTTGAAAATTACCTGCCCTTTGACTAAGTTATTAGAGAAGGATGTACGTTATGTTTTCTCTTAGGAGTGTTTGAAAGCTTTCAATATCCTTAAAGAGAAACTTACCAATGCCCCAATCATGGTAGTACCTAATTGGGCACTTCCCTTTGAACTTATGTATGACGCAAGTGATCACGCAATAGGGGCAATGCTGGGGTAAAGACGGGACAAGCACTTTATCTAAAGTAATTGTTTACACTAATCATTCTACCCTTAGGTACTTGTTAGCAAAACCAGATGCAAAGCCAAAACTGATTAGGTGGATCTTGTTGCTACAAGTGTTTGATGTGGAGATCAAAGACAAAAAAGGTGTTGAGAATTTAGCAGCAAATCACCTATCTCGATTGGAGAATCCAAACTTGGAAATGTTTGAAGAGAATGAGATCAAAGACGAGTTCCCTGAGGAGTGACTCTATGCCATTGACCAAGTAATTGATATGGAAATTCCTTAGTTTGTAGATATCGCCAATTTTTTAGCTACCAGGATTGTACGCCAATTTTTTAGCTGCTAGGATTATACCAAAAGGACTTCCACACCAGCAAAAGAAGAAATTTTTTTCTGATGTGAAATATTATTTTTGGGATAATCCTTACTTGTTTAAAGTATGTGTAGATCATGTTATTCAAAGGTATGTACTACACCTCGAAGGATGGAGAATTTTGAGCCACTGTCATTCGGGGCCTACGGGTAGGCATCATAATGCCAATAGGACAACTTATAAGGTTTTAAAGGCTGGATTTTATTGGCCTACCTTATTCAATGATGCCCAGAAATATGTTGAGACTTGTGATCGTTATCAACGAGTGGGGAATATATCTCGTAGGGATGAAATGCCACAAAACCCCATCATTGAGGTCGAGGTATTCAATGTGTGGTGGATCGATTTTATGGGCCCTTTCCCGAACTTTAATGGAAATAAATATATCTTAATAGCTATTGACTACGTTTCTAAATGGGTAGAAGCTAAAGCCCTACCTACTAATGATGCTAAAGTAGTAAAAAAATTCTTGAAAGGCCTATTTTCTCGATTTAGCACCCCTAGGACAATTATAAGTGATAGGGGAACACACTTTTGTAATGCTCAACTCGACTAAGTGTTGAAACGTTATGGCGTCACACATAGAATAGCCACCCCGTACGACCCCCAAAGTAATGGCTAAGTAGAAGTTGCTAATCGCGATCTTAAGCGAATTCTTGAAAAAATCGTAGAGTATCATAGGAGAAGTTGGTCAGAAAAGTTGAAAGATGCTCTATGGGCACATAGAATCGCTTATAAAACCCTAGTAGGGACTACACCCTACCGACTTGTATATGGGAAGGCTTGTCATTTATTAGTAGACATTGAACATAAGGCTTATTGGGCAATTAAAAGTGCTAATGTTGATTTTGAGCGTATAGATTCTCACAGGAAGCTTCAATTGAATGAGCTAGAGGAATGGCGAGCGAAAGCATATGAGAACTCCAAATTATACAAAGAAAGGGCCAAAAAGTACCACGATCAACGAATCAAACAAGGTCGACAATTTAAAGAAGGCGATCATATCCTTTTGTATAATTCTCGCCTTCATTTATTCTCAAGTAAGTTGAAATCTAGGTGGTCTGGACCATTTACAATTACACAAGTTTTTCCATATGGGACTGTTGAAGATACATACCCGGAGAAAGGTACACTTAAGATAAATGGGCAACGATTGAAGTTATACTTGAGTGGAAATTTGGAGCATGTTGGATGAGAGGAATTTTATCTCCACTCAATAGAGCAATCATGAGCTACAATCGTATCCCATCGAGTTATCGACATTAACTATAGTGCTTCATGGGAAGCAACTCATGACGAACTCTTCTTTTATTTATGTTTTGTTTTAATATTCTTTGATTGCACTCTAGTTCTTTTAGTCCATTCTATTTTATTTTATTTTTTTATATAACTTAGCATTACTTCTTTGATCTATTCAATTTAATTTAATTTTTTTCCTTTTTTCTCCTTCTTTTCTTATTTTTTAGTTTTTATTATATTTGAATTCATGAATTTAGGCTAAGAAAAAAAAAAAAAAAACAATAGAAAGTAATACAGGCATAGGACACGGTTGTATCCTAACCTATGTCCATCTAGGCCCCTTCAATGTACCATCACCATAGAACATTACACGGGCGTAGGACACGGTTGTGTCCTAGCCTATGTGCACCTAGCCATATGCACCCACAACAGAAAGTTACACGAGTGTGGGACACGGTTGTGTCCCAGCCCATGTGCACCCAGCAGCACGCATTCACCATAAACAATTATACGGGCGTGGGATACGGTTATGTCCCAGCCCGTGTTTGCCTAGCACCTACACGACATTAATACATGCACTGCACAACATTATCAAAACATAAACACACACAACTTCATTTCACCTTTCATCTTCTTTCTACCTTCTCCTCACACTTTACTTTTCATTAGCACATTTCTTCATCAAGTCCAACTCGATCTAAGTAAGTTCATCTCATTTTCCTTTATGCCCTCTCTTGTTTATGCTTTGTTTTCATCATTGTTTAGGCATGCTTAGGTAACCGAAATTTAGGTCTTTTGTGAGTTAGTACATGAATTTTATCTGAGAATTTACTTAGTTCTTATTCTTTCATGATAGACATACACATTTGCCTTGTGTTGATAGATTTACATGCCTTTATGATGTCCCTTATGGCTAGATATTACTTTATGATCTATCAAACACAAATTCTATTTGCAAATTCAATGTCAACTATTCATTTACACCATTTAGGGTTAGAATTGTGAGAGTGATTTTGGGACATTTAGAGTTTTTGACATGTTAGGATGCCTTCTTTTCAAGAAGATTGTAATGTAATGAGTCTAATGTATAATTAGTTGGATGAATTTGCTAGCCATTTCTTTTACCCCAATTGGTTTTGTGGATGCATTCTATATGTTTGTTCAAATGTCTCAATGAGACTTCTTTTAATATCCATCACTTCTACTCCTTTATAACTCTGTCTTAGTTTGAACTAAGTGTGGCAAAGATGCACATTTTTTATTTGGTGTGGTGTTTCTTCTCAGGTAGTCAATGGCAAATCGCACAAAGCTTACTATTTAGAGAAAACCCAAGTATGCAGCATCATCTTCAATGTAAGAAGGTGCCATTGTTCAACCATTGGCCACTCTCCCTCCAATAGAGCACCCAATGCTTTAATTGAAAGAGGAATACCAGTCGACTCGCTATAATTTACTTAAGAACAAGCCATTCAGCGATACACTTCATTTGGATTGGGATATTCTCACCTAATTGGAGCTAACAAAGGAAATGAAGGAACTATTGGAAGGAACCATTTAGGAGCGATTCTTATCTCTTGAAGCTCCAGTTTATAAGGAGCTGACATTGGAGTTCTGGAGTTCTTATGCACATATAAACTCGATAAAGAGAGTGTTAGTGGCATGGGCTCCAAACGCAAACTCCATTTCACTTTGAATGGCAAGCCTTTCTACATGACAATAACTCAATTGGGCAAATATCTTGGTCTTTATGAGGATAAATTCACATGGACAGGAGAGTTCCAACGTTTAACATGTCGTTTTCTACGTGGAGTAACACCAGGGAAGTTTTGGGATGAAATTACTGATGGTGATGCTTATGACCCAGCAATGTGTAAGGCCTCTCAATTGGTCAAACCTGAATATTGTGTTCTTCATTGGTTCTTTGCACATATATTGACCGGCCGAGGCCAAAGCACTAGTGTGGTTTCCAATAAGGATTGCCTTTACTTATATAGTGTTATTCATAAACACCTAATCAATCTAGCCATTGAGCTGGCTGAACTTTTTTGCCACCAAGCAACCACTATAAGGAAAAAAGGGCATATTTGCTATGGCCCCTACATCACTTTACTAGTACAGGCTATGAGGACTAAGGTTGTAGTTTGGTCTTCGCTTACCTTTGTTACTCAAGTCACTCCTATGTGACTTAACTTATTTCGACTCATGAACCTTTTACCAGTGGGACGTCCAAGTTGACACTCACGGACCACCTCTAGAGGACAGACGCCTTCAGCAAGCTTTAAGGACAAATTTGATATCTTGAGGACTGAGATTCGTTATATCCGAGAAAGTGTGGATAAACTTCATATCTGCTAAGACAAATTGGAAAAATTTCTCAAGATGAAAGAATCGGATGCAAATGTTGAGGACAGTGAGAGTGCAGAAGAGGATGATGGGGGTAGTGAAGAGGAAGCTAGGGGTAGTGAAGAGGAAGTTAGGGGTAGTGAAGAGGATGATGAGGGTAGTGAAGAAGACGATGATGAAAACATAGCGAATGCACCATCTGATGAGGATGATGGAGAGAGGGATTTTGATCCCTCTTCTTAGTTCATTTTTTTTTTCTTTTGTTTTTAGTTGGCCAAGGCATGTGCAATCAGACATGTAATGATGATGGCCTCCTAGTTATGGACTCTTCACATTATTTTCCACTAGCAGGAAAATATTAGTTTCTTTTTCAATACATGTATTTCCTTTTTCCCTATGATGTTTTTTTTTTTGTTTCATATCTTGCTGTTGTGCTTTCTTAATTGTACATTGGGGACAATGTACATTATTAAGTGTGGGGAAAGGATATATATGGATTTGTTACTATTTAGGAGACCAATTATTTACATTTGACCCAATTAATTTTTAAGTTAACTTGCAATAGGTGATTAACAAGTGTTGGGCCAAATCAACTATGTCATCTTGATCATTATTGATCTTATTATACTTTACTAGAATTGATTAGTCAAATTTGTAAAGGGCAAAGTTATGAGTTATTTAGCTTAGGACTCTAAGACTTGAGATTGGAACAATATCATTAGTTGAGAGTTAGTCATGGTTATTTTTAAATTTACTTTTATGTATACCTTTCTCTTAGAAATTTTTAAAGCCCTATAATTTTTAGCAAACAAACAAATGAAATTCTTCTTCTAAGAAACCCCTGAAAAGTCACAACGATTGGAGGTAAAAAGTAATAACAAGTGTATGAATAGAAAAAATTGGTAAGGATTCGTCTTGGTCCATCAAAAGAGCGAGATTGAGTCCTAATGCCAATACTAATGAAAAAATTGGTATGGATCGGCTTTGGTCGGTCAGAAAAGCAAGGCTTTTTCCTGTTATCAATATAAGGGATAAGTTGGTATAGACCGATCTTTGTCTGTCAAAAGAGCGAGATTCTTTCCCTCTACTAACACAATTGTGCTTAAATAAAGTAAATTTAAATAACCTCCCAACAAAAGCATGAATTAGGGAGATGATTACAGGATGAGTGGATGTAAAATGTGTTTGTTTTAGATTATGGCGCTTGGTGTGATTGAAGAGAGAATTGTATACACTTTAGTCAAATGGATAAAATTTTTATGACTCTTTTCCAGTTGGCGAGATGTTAAATCTAATTTCTAGTTTAAGAATCCTTCATTAAATGACTTGGGTAAACTTTGACTTCCATAAATTAACTAGTGAACTTTAGTATTAAGTATTGTTGGGGCATTCAAATATGGTCAGGTGAAATTATGATATTGTTAAGGGTGAAATTGATTGACTTTATTATTGCAAGTTAATTGAAAATTATTTTCTTACCTTTCTTTGGGTCAAGTGTATTTGTTCACTAATTTCCTAAGTAGTGAGAAATTTTGTTTAGCGTTTCTTGTCCTGAAATTTTTGTTTCGATTTATTTGCTTGAGGACAAGTAAATGCTTAAGTGTGGGGAAGTTTGATAACTCTTATTTTATATACATTTCGCATGGTGATTTTATAGTATTTCCTTTACATCTTTGTTTTTGTTAAAAGAAATTGATACTTAATTGAGTAAAATTTTGATTTCAAGGTTTGAACGCGTTCTCGGATTGAAAACGAAGAAAAGGAATCAAGTTTCACTCAATTTGGAGTTCAAATGAATGAGTTATGAAGTTTTGAAGTTATATAAACAATAGGAATTTTGGTCAGAAAGATATACAATCTGAGACACAATTGTATCCCCAGGCTGAATCCATGCAGGAAGATTTGCCAAGGTCAGAAAGTTACACGACCTGGGGATACAATTGTGTCCTAAGCTATGTCTGGTGATGAAAAAAGGAAACCTTACAATACATTATAAAAGGACATACTAGGGTTTTGCACATAACATTAGACATTCAAAAGAGAAGAGACTTGAAGAGAAGGAGAAGAAAAAGGAAAAAGCAATACCTAACTTCAAGATTGAAGAGATTTTTCATCAACAAAAGGGGTTTTTCATGTTTTATGTCTTAATTTTGTTGCAAATCATTTTTAGTTTCATTATAATAGCTTAAAATTCATGTATTTAGGATTGTAGAACCTAGGGTTTCATGTGACTATTAGATTGATTGATAATTTTCAATAAAGTTTCTATCTTTTCTTGATTCAATTATGTTATTTAATTGTTAATTGATATTTCTAGAATATCAATTTATGATATTATGCATGATGATTGAGAAATCACATGAGTAATGAGATCTTAACATAATTGGAGAGAATTGCATGTATATTTAGAGATAAGATACATGTTTTTTTTTTAAAAGTTGTTCTTTTGTGTGAGAATTCATTATATGTTAATGCGATTCTAAATTATATTACTAAGTGAAGAGATTCCGGTAAATAATTTAGGATTAGGGTTAATATGCTTGAGAAAGGTGTTAACTTTAATTGTGAATTCCTCCGGTCAGGAAAAATAGAGATTGAATTGGATACATTTTAAGCGGTCACATGTTAAATACTAAGGGAAATAATTCCTAAATACATTATTACCTTCTTGAAGTCGTTCTCAATTTCATCGCTTTCTAAATTGCTTAATCAAGTCTCATAATTAGGTTAGTTTATTAATTTTAATATTTTTAATTCATTCAGCTCATCATAATTTTCCGGTTATATAATAGAGCTAAGGTTAATATTAGTATTCGAAGTCTTTGAGGGATCGACTCGGACTCACATCCGCTATATTAAAACTGATAGGTGCATTTGCTTGATATCACAATTCATACGTCCTTTTCTTGCCAAAATGTCCAGATAGTCTTCCATTATAGGCTTCCCTAGTTAGTGGCTCTTAAAGTGAACAAGTCGGCATGTAGATTTCCTTCCTCCATAGTATATTCATCTACTACCCTTCCATCGACACAATGCACAAGTATGTATCTAAAGTATGGGTCCCTAGAGTACTACTCCTTAATGCTGGTAAACCCCAACAATCAAGTCTATAGTTCAGTTAGGAGTGCATGCCTCCTTGAAAGAGCATTTACAACTATGTTGCTTTTCCCTTGTTTGTATTTTATTACAAAGTTAAACTCTTCAAGGAATTTGACCCACCTCACTTACTGCTTTGACAATTTTGTCTAAATTCGGAGATACTTGAAAGACTCGTGGTCAATGTAGATGTCAAATTCTCTCAGTAATTGGTAATGCTGCCATACTTGTAGTGCTCGAATTAGTGTTAAGAGCTCTTTGTCATGTACGAAGTAATTTAGATGAGGTCCCCTAACCTTCTCACTATGGTAGGCAATTGGTTAACCTTCTTGCATTAGGATAGTGCCTATTCTAGTGCCTGATGCATCATACTCCAACTTAAATATTTTCTTGAAGTCAAGTAGAACTAACATAGGGGCGAAGGTCAATCTTTCCTTAACCATGGAAAAACTCCTCTCTTCCTTTTCTCCCCATCAGAAGTTGATATTCTTCTTTATCAGGTCAATAAGGGGTACAGCAAGGGTGTTGAAATTTGTGATGAATCTTTAGAATAAAGCCAGTTCATAAAAACTTCTCATGTTAGCACAAGTAATAGGGGTTGACCACTTGATGATTGCTCGAATCTTCTTATTGTCTATTCGCAAGCCTCCTCTACTTACTATGTAGCCTAAGAATACTACTTCCTCCTAACAAAAACAATACTTCTTAAGATTGTCGAATAATCTCTCGACAATAAGGATATTTAATATGGCTTGGAGATGCTCATAGTGACTTAGCATATCGGTATTGTAGATCAAGATGTCATCAAAGTACACCATGGCACACTTCCCTATTAGATGTCTCAGTACATGGTTCATCAATCTTATGAAAGTGCTTAGGGCATTCGATAAGCTAAAGGGCATGACCATCCATTCATAAAGTTCATATCGAGTTTTGAATGCTATTTTCCACTCATGTTCTAGCCTCATGTGAGTTTGATGGTAGCCAGACTTGAGATCAATCTTGTTGAAGATCTTAGCTCCACTCAATTCATGCAGCATATCTTCCAATCTTGAAATAAGATACTTGCATTTGATTGTAATTTTGTTCACTTCTCGGTTGTCTATATACATTCACCAGCTTCTATCCTTTTTCGGCACTAAAAGCACTGGCACAACACAAAGGTTGAGATTTTCCCTAACATATCATCTCTTCAGTAACTTATTCACTTAATGTTAGAGCTCAAAAGCCTATTCAAGATTCATCTAATAGGTAGGCTTATTCAATAGAGTAGTATTGGGTATTAAGTCAATGCAGTATTCTATGCCTTGTAATGGGGGCAACCCCTTGAGTAACTCTTCTAGGAACATATCAGCATATTCATCCAGCAGTGCTCTTACTTCTCAGGGTAGTTCACCCTATTCCCTCATCTTTAGTAGGCACCTGACCAACATGAGAGTTGGCTTGTTAGCATCGATGGCCTCTCTGAGTTCGGCTCTACTTATCACCAGAGCCTTCTTCAATCTATGACCAAGTTTAGTGTGTAGCTTGTTAACTTCACTCGGTAGTATTAGGTTCAATGTAATCTTTCAACCATCCTTTTCGATCATAAACATGTTCTGGTATTCATCATGGATAACTCTCCCGTTAAACAGCCATGGTCAGCTAAGTATCACATGTAAGGTGTACATGGGCAGTACATCACAAAGAATTTCGTCAGAGTAATGTTCGATATTAATCAATAGTAGTACTTGTTGGGTGACATGTAGTTCCTGTTTCTCACTCAGCTAATGTAGCTTATATTGCCTCAGGTGTGCAATAGTCGGTAATTTTAACCTTATAATTAGATCAACTAATGCCACATTGGTAAAACTTCCACTATATCAATTAGTGCACTCACTTGATTATTCACTCTACAGGTGGTATGAAACAAGTTCTCTCTCCACTCCTTCTCTTGTAAGGTTTCTATGTTCATTGGGCATTAAGCAACTAAGACCAGTTGGTCCAAGTCCTCAGCAAATGCATCCTCTTCAATCAGTTCCTTCTCAGTAGCTTCTTTCTTGGTAGTGCTCTCCTCCTCCTTAGGTTTATCATCGATACTTTCTACCCCTAGCTTCGGGATGTCTCCCTTGATGATCATAGTCCTTTTGTTCAGGTACTAAGCAGCATATGTCCAAACCCTTACTACTTGAAGCACTTAATCTAACTCATCTTCCTACTAGATCCTTGCCCCTTCTCATAAGTTTAAGTTAATACATGACTGTCAAGTTAACCTTTCTACTCAGCTTAGATATCCACCCTTCAGATTAGCTCAGTACTTGATTAAGCTTGGTGACTTCTCTATTCAGGTTAGCTAGTTGGCAGTCTAGTTGGTACTCAACTTCTTTTTTGCCTCTCTACTCATTGGGCTATTCTAATGGCTTCATCCATTGTGGTAAATCGTTGGAGTTCCATAATGTCTTGAATGTCACCTCTCGATCTAGTAAGGAACTTAGAGGTTGTTCATATTGGTGGTTTCTTTACTTCACAATGGATCATAAGCATTTGAAACTCTTGGACATACTCATTAACTATTTAGCCTCCTTATCTTAGCTCCTGAAGCCAAGTAAAAGTGTCTTGTAGGTAAGTATTTGGTATGAATTTGTTTCTCAGTATTCTTTTCATTTCAGGCCAAGTATTAATCTCTCGGTAGCCTTCTTAACTCCTCATAGCCTAGAAAATTTTCCATCATGTGGCAGCATATTTGGAGAACTCAATAGTAGTAGTTCTCACTTTCTCGTAATCCTTGTATTGATGATAGTAAAAAATACGCTTCACTTTCTCTTCCCATTCTAAATATTCATTAGCACTCCTAGATCTATTAAAGCTTAGGATTTCAAACCTTCATACAGTTAAATGCTCTAAGGACTCGAGCTCACTCTTCTTCAAAATACTCTTCCTCATCCCCTTCATCCAGTTCTCTCAAGTCTATCGTTCATCTTACTCGCCCACTTACTCCTTTACCTCGAACAGGTCAAGCAAGGTTTTGACATTTAGTAAGTTTAGCATCTTATGGGGTGTTTTGTGCAGCTTCAATCGGTCGATAAGCCAACACATCCACAACTTGAGTTAAGTCTACCAAGAGGTTAGCTACCTCATCAAGTCTTTCGTCAATGCTCCTAGGGGTTAGCCATGGTAGACAACTCCACTGTTGTCATCTCCAACACCAATGTTTACACTTAGGTTAGTCGTTTTCTCCATTAACTCAAAGCTCAAACTCTTCAATTGGGTCTTTTAGCAAACACTTCTACTAACTAGAAAGTAATCGCTAACAAGCACATTGATTAAATGAATATAGTAACATGCTCCATTTAACACATGCAAAATAGAACTTCAAAAGCAAACTACAACTCAAACAAAACCTCCGCTCTAATACCAAGATGATGGAAATTGTGACTAAGATCAAATAAGGTCGGTTGCTAGATGGGTCTAAGCTTATTGAAAGCTTGAAGAGACGATGCGAAAATGCATGAAAGAATCGAAAAGTGAATGAAAAGTAAGCAAAACCTATGAACAGCTCCAAAGGATATGATGTACCAATGGAACTTCCAAGAACTTATGGCATAACTCAATATGATATACGAATTAGTCTAGTGAGATTACTCTCTACCTAGCTTGGCTTAAGGGTTAAGATAAGAATATAATAAGAGTAAATAAGTAATGTTTATGTTAAGGAAGAATATTCAGTTGTATTGATGTTAATATGATGATTATGGCTATAGATACAAGGGGTATTTATACCCAATAAGTTAGGGCAATTTGCTTAATAGGGAAAAGATAAAAAGGCTATTTCCCTAATGAAGTAATGTACAAGAATACAAAGGTTAAAAAAGAATATTCAAGAAAAACAATGATTGGTATAGTAGATTCTTTACGTAGTACTGTACATGTGGCATAGGTACATTGGTGATGCTATTGGATGATGTAGACAAAAAGGCTAGGTTACTTGTTCGAGTAAGGGCAATTGATTAGCCCGAAGTCTATCTCTTGGCTTCTCAATAAGGGTAATATCGAGAAACTAAATAGTTTGGACATAGTTGAGTAGATGTGCGGGGTTTGACAGCTCTCTTGGCATTCAACAATTTAGTATACTTTAGAGAGATGGATAGTCATTTGGCTTGGCATACAGAGTGACTAGGTAAAAAGATACTCGGTTTCAATAAGTGTTGGCTGGAGTAGGAGGATCCACCTTGCTAGCTCTTCCAATCTTCAGGCTCAATTGCAAGTTAAAGGCCCAATAGCCTCATTCTTATCAATATTAGTATCCACTGAACTATTAGATGACATGATTGGAGAAACACCACACAATGATGTGTAAACATATGAGTAGCACCTGGGTAGTCCAAATGTATTGCCCAATAGTATAGAAATGCGATAGCAATTGTAGCAACTCCTTTGTATATGGCTCCTACTCAACTTTAGGGAAAAATAAAAGAAAAAAAAAAACTAGGAGTTAACGAGGGTTGGTACTTAAGTATGATAGCAGAAGAAAATAGAGAAAGAGTTATCATATCATATTTACTACGTTGTCTGTAGGACGAAAGCTGTACAATTCGTATCAACTACAAACATGGGATGGTGAGTGGTATCCAATACTACCCTCTATTTGGCCGCCAATGGTCTATCCTTGTTGATAGTGAAACTGTATTGACTAAGTGCGACAACATGTAGGAATTTATCTTAAGCCTAAACCTATCAAAGAATCGCAGCCTCACCAAGCTTATGTATGTTAGAAGAGGAGATAGAGTAGAACTATCAGTATAACCATGCTAAGTAAGCACCCCTTAGTTGAACTGCCTAGTGATAGAGAAGTCCTTTAATAATGGTAGGAACATGTGGTGTATAAGATTGAAGGATTTATTTGCAAAGATAAATCCCCCCATTAAATTGAGTATGCATGTGCCTATTACCAAACTGTCTTGTAGTTTGCCTTATAGGGAAGCATCTGGAAGTGCTCTCTAACCATGTAAGAGACATACGAGCTCCCCTCATTAGATAAGGCTTGATGCCAAACAAACTCTCTCTTACATTAACCCAACTCTTGTCACCATCCGTCTTGGTTCAACCCGCTACTGCAAACCCCTCTATTGGAAGCCCGAGTTGGACCATTACATATTGTAGTGTGATGGTCACCTCCCTGATAGGTAAGTGGAATGTGTATATCTCGAGCCTCCATATCTCCACTAAAGTTGTGATCAAGTGTTAGTCCATCATGATAAATGGAAGTTGTGCTACTTTTTAGAAACTAGCCTTTTGTATGTAAGGCTCTACCCTAGGATGTATGGGGATATGTTGTTTGTCCTTACATAAGGACAACTCGCTGTATTGTACTTATATTATATAGGTAAGCCCCAGTATAAGTGATCGATGAAGTTAGCAAGTAATATAGCTTGTATGAAAAATTAAAAGCACATGAGAATTTTATTACTAACCTTGCCCTCCTAAATGGCCTATGAATGATGGCTAGACTGCCTCTAAAGTATGCATGGATTGTTAGGTCTTGGCTCCATTTATCCTACAAACATAAATGAACATGGTTAGTAGATAGAGTGCATGTGTTTATGCTTATGCATGAAGTGTAACATAAAGCCTATATGGAAATGCAATATTTATCAGCCCTATTAATTTTTGGACACCTCTTCTTATTTTGTCCTTTTTTGTCTACATATGCTGTATCTAGTTCTATCGGACTGCTTTCTAACATCTATTTCCATATGATATTGCTTCTACCTAGGTTTACCCTTCTTGGGTAATAAGTTAATGTTTGAGTGGAGATAAGGGAAGCTAACTTGTGGCCAATTTAGCTCGTCATCAAGTGGGTAGAAATGAGATCGATAATACTTTATTTGGTTCACCCATTTATACCATGGCTCTATTACTGATTTGTTGTCCACCCTCATATTCGCTGTAGTTGCATATGTATGGGAGCAGGGGATCCTATATATTTGCCACTTTTGACACATGCATGTGTAACCTCTAAAGTCAACTGTATATGTCTTTCTTCCTCCCTTTAGGCCTATCTTCGTTATTTGATTACCAGTTAAAATCTCAAAAAGGTGATTTTGAAAGCTAAATAATATGACATTATGTGCGTTAGCTCGCCCTTTCTATGTTTCATACATCCCTAGAGCATAGTTAGTATAAATCTTGCTAGATTCAATTGCCTGTCTGGCATCCTTATATCTCTCCTCTTAATAGGTAATGCAATTGTAAAAAATCTTCTTGATTAATGTAGTGATGGGTAATCCATGCATCGATTCAAAACTGAGTTATAACTCTTGACAATGTTTGATATCATATATATATAATGGTAATATCCGTCATATGCAAACGTCCACCTATCTAAATCTACATTATCAAACCACTTGAGAGAGTCCTCTTTAACTCATCGCAACTGCTCCATGAAGCATTTGAATTTCCTTTCCCATGCTTGAACACCTATAAACCAAATAAGTTTCTTGTACAATTGATTTCTATAGGTTGTGTTGAAGTTACTAGCAACGTGCATTAAGTAATATCTCTAAACTGCAAACAAAGGCAGCCACCCATTTGATGGTTCCTTGTAAGTGAAATCGATGCCAGATGCTTTATTAGAGATAAGACATAAGGTTTCCCCCTTTTGGTCAACCATATGCACTTTAAGTTTCTATAAGAACCACCCTTAAGTTTTTGTTGTTTCTGTGTTAACTAGAGTAGGGACTAATGGAACTATTGAATTGTCGCCATCCATGCTATATGTCACCAACAACTTATGGCCATACTTACTGTGTAAGAAAGTGCCATCGATATAAATAAGAGGTCGGCAGTATTTAAAGGCTTCGATACATAGCCTAAATGTTTAGAAAACTTACTTAAACTGAGACTCACCGATCTTTAACAAAGTACTCCACCCTTAATCTACCTTTGTCCTCAGATTACTTACCTTCATTGCATTCAATAGTCTTAGCAACTCATTGTATGACTTCTTCTAGTTATCATATACCATCCCAACTGCCTTTCTCTTGGCCACAAAAGCCTTTGTATTGCTTATAGTATATCCGTACATAATTTGTACATTAGTTGCAAGATTATGTATCTTTACATCAGGATTATTCAATACACTGTTGATTAATAGCCTTGCTATGATGTTGTTGTCAATTTGAGAGTGGTCCTGGTTCATCATGGGGTTCATACAAGTGTGCGATCCTTTTAAATTGTGATTTTGAAAAGACCCTCTACCTTTTTCAAACACACCTATAACGACTACTTACAACTCCCTTCCTTTTTCCTACAATAGACTACTTACATAGTTGGCTTCGATATCTCAACATGGAAATCATAGTGGTTCCTTATGTAGAACAACTTCACTACATCTATGAGATCCTTCATGGTGTTGAAATGAATGCTGACACTTAAGTCATCAGACGTATTGATGTTGTTGCACATTTCATTGATCTCTCTCTCGAATCTTATGTACTTGTTGTTATCATATTGGCTGTTGTAGAACAGAATAAGATCTCTCACAAGCATATCCACCAACTCATTTAATTATGGAAGGTCCTTAAACTGATTATCGGACATTAGTATACCAGTGGGATGATGGAGCCTGCTTAGGCCATTGTTGTGAGGTAGCCAGGTCAATAAATTATTGACAATAACATTTGGTCTCACTTGAGGATCTCCTTCCATCATCATCATCATCTAGTCCTATATGAACCCCATCACCATCTTTAGTTGCCTCCTCCTATCCTTCATCATTAACATTTATGTCTAGTGCAATCTCTCTACATATGGATCATAAGACTCTTTGTGTTTGATAATAGTATCTAATGCTTCATCAAGTTACTCCTCTGTGATATAAACATGCTTGTACTTAGTGAAATCCATATACAGTTCATTTAACACATTCACATTTGCCTTCTCTACACCGGTTATCATAGACTACACATGAGGTGTCGAAAGGGTCAGATTGTCTACTTCATGTATTTCATGCTCGGCTTGTGCACTTAATTCTCCATTGTGCCTTATGTATACTTCTTGAATACCTTATTCCCCAAAAGATTCGACCATCTCAATGAAATTCTCAACATTTTTATCATCTTTAATGGCCATCAACTTATAAGCAACTCCAGTATCATAAAAAAAGGGATGCCAATGGACAATTTCAACACCACTTGGGTCAACTTCGATGCATCCATAAATTCTTTGAAAGAAATGAGAGAAGTTTGAATCCTTCCTAATCTTCAGCTTCTTAACGAGCTCTCTATCATACTCCAGCTTTGAGTTACCCATCACAATGTTTCCATTTGAATACACAATAACTTTCATGTAATCTATCATTTCTGCCTTAGTAATGCTGTCACAAACCAAAGATTTAGATGACATAAAATACTTCAATTACATACCAAGCGATAACTTAACAAAATGTATGATGTTATCTCGTTAAACTGTATAACACATTACCTAACTTTAACTCATAAATTCTACCGAACACATTGTGAGCACTAAAAGGAAATATAACAATTGCACAAAATAGACAGTTGCATTTTCCATACTCACATTTGTACAACTTATCTATCGAACAACAAAAATGCCTCAATCAAAACAAAATATAAGAAATTTTCATGAAATACCAATAAATTGGAGAATCCGTAGTACGTGCGGCTTAAAGTGATGTTTTCTGACCTGAATCAATGAGTTAAGCTTAAGGTAGGGCACATAATTTTGTTGTGAGTTCAATACTGAGCTACAATCTTATCGTTGCATATTGCAGGTAGCTTGGTACTAAATAATGGTAGTCACTTAGATAGAGGGCTGCCTATGTGTAGGTTATGTGAACTCAATTTAGTTGTCGTTGGACAACTTGGTTCCGAGTTACTATTGTGTTGCTAGACATATTTCCTAACTATGCTGCAAGAGTGAAGCCTAGCTAGTTTGCAAAGCTCGGCGTTCGTATGTAGCAGTGAAATAATTGTCTAATGGAGCTTGGATCTAGTAGCTTGGCTACAAATAGTTGGCTAACACCTATTCATAGAAAACAAATTTTAAAAAGGAAGTTTCTTATTAAATAAGTGTAATACACCTTTGGAAAAAAAGGAAAACCGATTTTTCTAGGGCTGATCCATCATGAAGTTGACATCTATAATTGACAACAAGACCTAAAAGAAGGATTCTACCCATTTATTTAACAAAGATTGCATTCAAAATATGCTAACATCAGATTGAAAAAAGGAAAGAAAAATAAAAATGAATTAAATCTATGATGTAAAGAGATTTAATTTCCCTACATAAAAAATGATGTTTCTTAACTACTAAGTCCATTCTCACACTATAAATAAAGCCCTTAACTATTCCAACAAGTAGTTACAAATATTATCAAGTAGATTAAGAGTATTTGTCATATTTCCAATTCAAGGGTTAGGTTAGGGTTCTATTGGGAAATTCAAACATTTTTTGGTAAAATTGAAGGAATGGAGTGCAATTTCTATTGAAATTGACTGAGGGCTTTTGAAGGTTAGGAAGTGAGGAGTCAGGAATTGCCATCATCTCACCAGAAATTGCTTGAAAACCCCCTAAACTGACCTTCAATTCATTACTGTATAAGGTAAGTTTCTAGAGATTTGAATTATTCTTAATTATTCTTGCGATTTTAATGAACATTGATGCATGATGTCTGTAAATAACACTTGTAACCTTGTTATATGTATTATATTAGATGATTTGATGTGTAATATACGAAGTTCTTATTATAATTCTTGTTTGAATATTATTGTGTTTATATGGAAACCTATGGTTTGATACTCTTGTAATGTTAATGGTGTTAAAAAATTATGTTTATTCTTGTTAATATATATATATATATATATATATATTTTGATAGTTTGTTTAGCTATAATGAAGGTTT